>CAAKHF010017847.1:0-10242 GCA_901007745.1 Hippocampus kuda | reverse complement strand
ACCAGAGGCTCATCAACCTAGTTTCTTATTTCTCTCCCGAAACAGTGTCTTCTCCTGCTTGGTGTACCTTAGCCTTCTCCGCTACGTACAATCTCTGTACACAGCTTGTAATGGAGGCTCTCGCTGGCAATCCGTAGTGGAGTCGTTAGATGCAATTCGAATGATTTCAGTTTGAGTCGAGCTGTGGACAATGTTGACAGGCTTGCATGCAGTCGCCATACATTTAGCTATGGCTTCAGCAAATTTGTTCTTCGTCGTGTTATCCATTTTCTTCGCTTTGAAATTAACCATAGCTGTCTCTCGCGAGAACATTTTTTAATCACGTTAAAATTCATTTAAATTACCGTACTTTCCGCACTATAGGGCACACCAAAATGTTTTCAATTTTCTTAAAAGGTAACCGAGCACCTTAAAATCCGGTGTGTCTTTTGTATGGTCATTACGGTAATACATCGACTCCAAGATGGCTCTTTCCTGGACACATGCTTCCAATGTTTTGACTTGCTATTGGTTCAGTGAACTGTGTCGCTGCTTTATTAAATACGTTTTTGTTGCAGCTCCGAAAAAAGGACAGCTATGGTGTCATTTTTCTAAAACAGTCTCACCCTGATTAGGAAAGGTCAGAGCAGACTTTTCCTACTCAGGAAACAGGTCTTTTGGGGTTCAGGGGTCACTCCTTAAGACTTTCTATAACTCGGTGGTGGCCTCGGCCATCCATTATGGCATTGTCTGCTGGTCAGGCAGCATCTCGGCCCGGGACAGGAAGAGACTGGAGCGACTAGTCAGGAAGGGTAGTTCTGTCCTGGGCTGCTCCCTCGACACTCTGGAGGAGGTGGGCAACAGCAGGATGCTAGCTAAGCTAAAAGCCATGTTGGACAGTCCCTCCCACCCCCTCCAGCCCGCCCTGACAGCACTCGGTAGCTCCTTCAGTCAGAGACTGTTACACCCGCGCTGCAAGACGGAGAGATACCGCCGCTCGTTCCTACCGACTACTGTCAGGCTGCTGAATAAAAATAAATAAATAAATAAATAAAATTATTTAAATGATGTGACAACAATTGTGAATGTGAATAGCACTGTGACCTTATATATATATATATATATATATATTTTTTTTAATGAATGTTTGAAAAAAATCCGCAATGCACCGAAGCCGCGATAAACGAACCGTGAAATAGCGAGGGATCACTGTATTAATTCGGTGTGTTTCAGGGAGTGATCCATCTAACCTCTAGACACGTGTTGTAATTTGTGAAATCGGAACAAATAAAATCAGCCTAATGGTTAAAGTGATAATTGCAAAAGACACGGCCAGTAATTATGTGTTTTTTTCAGGTGAGGTCAAAACTATTCATTTACAATTATGAGTTTCCTGTCTCTCTGTTTCACTTTTGAAATTTTCCTTTCCCAAAACTTGTCATTGCAATGTAAGACATCATGATCCATGCTGACCCGCCATAAAATTTGGACATTAATGTATCCCTTCTGCGATTATCACCACCTGCCCACCATTAGAGCAGGTTGAACCTCAGGTCCTCACAACCACAGCACCTTATTATCACCACCGGCCATTTCAATCTCCCATCACTTTATCCTTCTAGGATGCCATGGCTGAAGCATCAAGATGAGGAATATCAAAAGGCACTTACTTTGAATGAATTACTTTCACTTCTAACCGCAAACCAAAATCCACTTGAACCTAGCTGTGAAATAAAATTTGTTTTCCTTTGCAGCAACCCTGAGTTCATGACCAACCATGCCACTTTTAAACCACAAAGTAATATCAAATATGAAGCCAGTCCATTTAGAAAATGCTTGGAAAGGCATATTGGCTGGTGATATAAATTCGAAGTTTATTCATGTTATGTATGTTAAGGACAATTCAACTGTGGCTTACTTGGTACAATGGTTTCTTTAGTGACCAAAAAGATGATGGTTTAATTCTCATCTCTGAATGTCTGCTGTCAAAGACCATTGGGCAAGACAGGTCGTCATTATAAATGGCAAACTTTCCTCCATTGCCTTACATGGTGAAACAAGTTCAAAGGAAATTATTATATTTGGATCAAAATATTTTAATTCCAAAAAAATGAGAACATGAGGTCAATTACAGAAAAAAGTCATTTAAAGTCACAATATCTGTTCTGGAACTACATAAAACACCAACATACACTCAGTGGACACACAAATGCTGAGTGCTGCAGACGCAGCTGTCCAGAGGACATGAAGCTAGCCACTGGGAGAGTGGGGGGTCCTTTCAGACAAGGTAATCAATCAAGTGACCACCTCCCCATCGTCCCATCTCGCAGAGGTCATCCTTCCCATACAGGGCATGGTACAGATCCTTAAGTACCGTGCCAATTATGGCCATATCATCTGATGGGAGTCCTCTAGCTAAGGCTGTTATAGGTAAGTGAAATGGAGGACGAATAAAGGCTAGTCAGACTTTGAAGCATCAACCAGTTCAGAATTGTTTTAAACTCAACAAAAAGTTAATACAGAATACTTTTGCCACTGACAAGTAAAACTCGACAAATGTGACTGGTTGACTTTGATTGACTGGTATGGGGACATGTTCCCAACTTTTATCTGCAGAAACTGCACATAATGGGATTTTTTTGAGAATACTTGGCTTCTTCTGGTAAAATATATATTTTAGGTGAACTCAAGAACGTAATGTGGCATGGTAGTTGACTGGTTAGCATGTCTGCCTCCCAGTGCAGGGGTGGAGGGTTCAATTCCGGCTCCGGCTTTCCTGTTTGCATGTTCTCCATGTGCCTGCGTGGGTTTTCTCTGGGTACTCCGGTTTCCTCCCACATTCCACAAAACATGCAAGGTAGGTTAATGGAACACTCTAAATCAGAGGTGAACAAACAATTTTTGACCGAAGATGGACTTTTGAAGCGATCAACCTCCCGCAATAGACCCGATCGCGCACGTGCAAGAATATACACAGGCAAGCACACACACACACATATGCACGCACGTATGACACTATGAGCAACAGCCGGAACGGCCCCGAAATGTAACACACAGACACACAAATTCCCCCCGCATTTCCTCCTCCCTCCTCTCAAGGTCGACTTGGGACCAGTCCGCTGGCTCCCGGTCGATCGTGATCGACGTATTGGGCACCCCTGCCTTCAAATCAGAGGTAATTTGCTGACTAGCTTAGCGCTTAGCACCATTGTTTCCACATGAGAATCAGAATCAGAATCATGTTTATTGGCCAAGTATGTAGAACACACAAGGAATTTGTCTCCGGTATAACACGCTACATTAGTATCATCATAAACAAGGACATGACAAATAAATTTGGAAAAATAAGAATTGAAGGACATTTCGTAATGTAAGTGAACCGTAGTGCGGTGGTACCACCCAGTGACAACTGTGAGACAATGTGCAAAGTATCAAGCAAAGCTAAAGTGATCAGTGATAGAATACAATACTATAACAGTTATACAGTTGGTGCAGAAAATCATTGAACCATTTTAAAGTAACCAGTAGCAGTATTTGTAGTACAAGAAGTGTGCAATTGTGCAGATGTCCTTGAGTGCTTTGAAGTGTCTGGTGCGGTGGAGTATACGTCAGTGACTGTTTAGGGAGTTAATGGCAAGAGGGAAGAAGCTTTTTAAGTGTCTGCTGGATTTGGTGCCCATGGATCGGTAGCGCCTGCCTGAGGGGAGTAGCTGGAAAAGGTGGTGGGCAGGGTGCGGGGATCCAGTAGGATTTTCCATGCCCTTGTTTTGATTCTTGCAGTGTGCAAGTCCTCAAGAGTGGGTAGGGCGGCGCCAATTATTTTTTCCGCCGTCCTAACTGTCCGTTGAAGTCGGATTTTGTCCATTTTTTGTGATGGCCCCAAACCAAACCGTGATGGGAGAACACAGGATTGATTCATTAACTGCCATGTAGAACTGTCGGAGCACCTCCTGTGGCAGGCCATGCTTGCTCAGCAGCCTCGGGAAGTACATCCTCTGCTGGGCCCTGGAATTGGTGTTGACCTCCCACTTCATGTCCTGGGTGACTATGATTCCCAGGAACTTGAAGGTCTCGACGGTTGACAGAGGGCAGTTGGATAGTGTGAGGGGCAGCTGTGGTGAAGGATGTTTCCTGAAGCAGTGACGTAAAGGTCAAAATTTGTCATCTGACTGGTTGCCCTGTATGCCAATCAAGCAACGAGCTTGATGATAGGCTGACATCGTAAGTTCTGCTGTACTTTGTGCCTTTGTATGAATGGTAGCGCCACCACCGAGGCGTTTTCGACGGTGTTCATGTGAAAGCCCGGGAGCCGCATTGAACCAGCCAAAGAGTCGCATGCGGCTCGCGAGCCACCCCTGCACTACAGTCTCCTAACTCCTCAAAATCAATAGTTCATGACACATATTGCTTCCCGAGGGGTTATCAGTACAGTTGATTGGATGTCAAACACCATTTCATTACCATAGGTGACAGCAAAATCGAGAGAGCGAGAGAGGTGGTGGCTGCTTCGGATTATGTAGGGCAGTGGTCTCCAACCTTTTTGGTGTCACGGACCAATTGAGACAATAATATGCTGTTCGCGGACCGGCAACCATTTTGTCATTGCTTTTGCGTTGCCAGTTTAAAAGCACTGGTACTGACAAAGATAATTTGAGAGTAATTAAACATTTTATTCACATAGATTTTTTTTTCATGCATTTCAAACAGTGTTCCTATATTGTACAACAAATATAGAATAAAATAAAATAATAGTGAACTACTAAGAAATGAACCAATCAGGAATAATAAATTCGCCTTATACTATAAACATCATAATTATAAATAAAGTTATGATTCTACATACACATCTTCAAGGTACTTGCAAATGTGACTGATTAAAAGATGAAACAATTCATTGTTGCTTTCATCCGGTGGCTGCCGTTTAGTTAGCGTCTAAACTGCAAATGTGTACGTGGGCAGGCTGTGCAAAATTTGCATTTTCATGCTTTTCACTTGATCACTTGGGTGCTTCTTGTTCAAATAATTTAACAAGGTTTCTTGCAACGTCTTGTCTTTGACGACATAGCACCCACAACAGCTTCTTCCTTCACGTTACTCTGGAGATCCCACTAGGGGAGGAACTTCTCTTGGATTGGATTGGATACAACTTTATTGTCAAATGTGCCACACAGCACAGATAAAATTTCTTGTCAAAATAGCCTCATCTTCTTCAGTCATGGCTGCCCAATAGCTGTGCGTTTTGTTGTACATTTGGTCAATTTGTTATTATTACTTTCTGTTTACTGCTTCTTCTTTCATTTATTGGTGGATTGTCTTTATTTCAAGCTGCAAAACAATGTTAGGAGGGGGACACCGATTGGCTAACACATTCCCACCACGTCTGATGGGGTAAATATGTTCTCAGCTTACAGGTCTGACTCTGTGCGGCTGTGGCCCGGTGGTTGAAGACCTCTGATGTTAGGTACAGGGGTTCTGAGCAGATTGTGTACCGCGGGAGTCCCCAATCCCCGGGCCGCGGACTGGTACCGGTCCGTGGGCCATTTGGCACCGGGTCGCACAGAAAGAATGAATAATTCACATTACTTCCGTTTTATGTATTTTGGAATAAGAAAATGTTTTATTTTGAAAATCCACTGGATTCTCTGTTACATCCGTCTGTAGTGTTTCACTCTTGACGCAGGTCAAGGCCCGCTTCTAAGTCACATGATAGGTTCCCTCTAAAATGAAACCCAGGGGCTAAAAACAAACGTCTTTGGAAAGGGGAAAAGGCCCAGCCAGAAACAAAAGAGGAGCCTACGACTTCCAAGGAAAACAAGGCTACATTAATAGACAGTGTCAGGAGTCCTACTTAAAATACGTTTTTTCTCAACGGAAGATTCCCGCGCACCAAGCCCTCTCTGCATAATATGCGGAGATGGCGAGTCCTATTTTTCATACACTTTATATTTGCGGTGTATCTTATTTTGAAGGCAGGCTTAACCGTTACCATAGAGACCAGAGAGCGTTGCGGCCAGATAGGACGTCCCTCGTGTCATTATTCGTGAGTATTATTGTTTCGAAAATACCATTTTTCATGCAGGTCTTACCATATGATTTTGTTGCTGGTTCCGCTCTCTGGAATGACTCTCTGAACATTCGGAAAGCCTCCTCGCTCTGCCCATCTTTAAAACCCGCCTCAAAACTCATTTGAATTCTTTGGCATTTGACTCAGCATGACTCAGATTTGTTCTTGGTTTTGCTGTTCGGTGCTTTCTACCATCTTTGTTACCGATTTGTTGCTTTACTGTTGTATATGTTAGTTGCTCCATGTACAGCACTATGTATACAGCGATGGCTGTTTGAAAGTGCTCTGCAAATACAGTTGAGTTGAGTTGTATTTATCCGTAACACCTGAAAGGCTGGTCTCTGAAAATATTGTCTGACATTAAACCGGTCTGTGGGGAAAAAAAGGTTGGGGACCTCCGGTGTATAGTATATTTAGTCCCCTCAAAAGATCCCATGATGATGTACAATCGCTCTTGAATATATAAAGAAGGCTTTAAAAAAATGATAAAAATAATAACTTTTATCAATCCAGGTAAGGCAATTGAGAACACATTCTGATTTGTCGTGCCAACCTGGCAGCAGACCGCAGAGTAAAACAAAGCCAAATAAAAACTATACAAATACACAGACAATGAACTATACTGTGCGATATAATTACATACATCCATGATACATTTCATGACGCCATAGCCAGGGTTGAACATAATGTTAATGTGGTTCTCTCATGAGCCAGAGGTTGTTGTTTGGTGCTCATTTTTACCTGAACCCCAGATGTCATGGATGAATTGCATGGAATTGGACTGTGGCCTGATCAGAAAAGAAGGTATCCATAATGGAATTCCTTCAGCCCAGTTCTTGTTCGTGTCATGCTTAGTATCCTACATTGTGGCAGCAGCAAACCCTGTTCGAATCCGGGTCACGTCATGTGAAAATGTTTTTTGGTTATGTTGTGGCCAGATACAATTTCAATACACTGAAATTGCCTTTGAGTATTTCGAGTAATACAATAAATAGGAATTACAAAATGGTCAAGCAAATACTATCAGCGCTGGGTTGTACGTCCATCCCTGTTAGAACAGGAAGTCATGCGACCCTTGAGATATTTGATAATAAATCAGCTGCACCTTCCCTGATAGAGCTGTCTATTCTCAGGTGTAGGTGGCGTTTTTCAATCGCATTGTGATTGTATTGTCATCAGTACTCTCAAAACAACTACAGTCATGTGCGAGTGTGTCCGAATGTGTTGTGAAAGCTGTCACACAAGAATATCTCCATCCATCCATTTTCCTATCCACTTTATCCCCACAAGGGACACGGGGGGTGCCGGAGCCTATCCCAGCTGTCTTCGGGCAGCAGGTGGAGTACACCCTGAATTGGTTGCCAGTCAATCGCAGGGCATACAGAGATGAGTAACCATCCGGGCTCACACTCACACTGGGACAATTTAGAGTGTTCCATAAACCTGCCATGCATGTTTTTGGAATGTGGGAGGAAACCGGAGTACCCGGAGAAAACCCACACAGGCATGGGGAGAACATGCAAACTCCACACAGGCAGCCCGGAGACAGAATCGGGCCCTGCACCTCTGCACTGTGAATTCGACGCGCGAACCAGTTGACCGCCGGGCCGCCCTACAAGAATATATGTTAGAAATTTAAAGTACATCTGGACTAAGTAGTGTCTGCGGGCCTCTTGAGTTTTTATGACATTGAAACAAAACTTTCAGAGGCAGTGTGTAAAAATTCATTATTTTGAAAACACACTATTAATTTCAATAATATGCAAATAAATATCTTCTATCACATCAACGTAATTTTTAAATTGTATTTGTACATGAAGTAATTGCTAATGTAGCAAATACATATCTTCTATCACATCACCGTAATGTTTAAATTGTATGTGTACATGAAGTAATCGCTAATATAGCACCCTTACAGAATTTAATTTGTGATTTCCTCGTTTGTGAATGCGCAACAAAGGAATAAATTACAAACACTTCTGAGACAGTCCAGTCTCCTACATGTTACTGACATCTGATCATTCTGTTGGAGCTACGCTTAAGGAAATGCCATTGTCAATTTTCGTAGTTTCATTGAAGTAATGTTAATTTACGTTTTTCAGAGGCGGTCATGAACGCCTCTCGAGTTGAATGTAAGGAGTGTAGCTACATCTAGTGGATACATTGTAGATTGCGCCTTATAATCGATGCGTCCAATATATGAAAAAATGTTAAAAATAACTCATTCATTGAAGGTGTGCCTCATAATCCAGTGTGCCTTTTAGTGCGGAAAATACAGTGTAGTGTAGTGACACTCCTCTCCTATAGGAGGCTGCCATGTTTCGCCACCATTTTTCTGCTATACATACCTGAAGGAGACAAATTTAGCAAACCAAGTTCTTCAACATGATGACTACAGCATAAGTAAACAAATGTGTAATGGTTTTCATCTTGCATTTTGGTTGCAGTTAATGTTGGAGTGGAGGACGTTCCCTACAGCAATGTGCCTGTCATCAATCGCAATCAGGGGACTATTTAAAGATTTTTGAGATGACTATTCACTGTCACATTGTTCGTCTTGCTCATGACTCTCGTACCAAGTGCTAATTTTCTAGATGCTCATGATTTTTATGCTCTTGTTAATGCCATGTTTTTTCTCATAGTGTATGTAGTAATTGTACGATATTGTTTGTTGTTCTCATTTGTGTTTCCTTGCTGTTGGATTTCCTTGTGTTTTTACGACGAGAGATTCGTTTCGTTGTTGTTTCTTCTTTTTTTTGGCAAGCATTTAGTGTTGATTACATTTTTTCCTGACTCCGAGTAACCAGCGTCTTTATTTGAACTTTGGCGGTATTGTGCTTTTCATAAATAAAATGTTTCTGTAAAACATTAATCCTTGTCTATGTCTGGATTATTCCGGAATGTAGAAAAATGCCATGCACTCACTCCGACATTTGAAGGATTACTAGAAGTTGTTTATGATGGAATTTTGCTTTCATCTCTGCTGAAGAAATTGATGGTAGGTTTGCAAAGTTTTGTCTCGCTGAGAAACCATCATGCATGTGCTTCAAAATGCATGCAGGGAATTTTACCTTGTCATGATTTGGGAGCCTGCGGCCCGGTAATCGAATGGTGAGCACATTGACTTCACAATGCAGAGGTTGTGGGTTTTATCCTGGCTTCACCCTTCCTGTGTGAATTTGCATGTTCCCCCCGGGCCTACGTGGGTTTCCGCCGGGTACTCCAGTTTCCTCCCACGTTCCAAAAACATGCATGGCAGTTGATTGGACACTCTAAAGGACGGATTAAGAAGGGACGGAAGTGGGTTTTTGTCCGTCCCTTTAATCGTCCCTAACCTGGTAAAGTATGTGGTGCCTGAGGCAAAATACCAAAGCCAGAGTGTAGCCATACTAACAGTGTTTTTAAAGCAACAATGCCATCTATTGTACAGTCAGACAACATAAAGTGCTTATGGGACACCAATTTCCATCCATCCATCCATCCATCCATCCATTTTCTGATCCACTTATCCTCAGGGTAAGGGTGGCGGGGGGTACTGGAGTTTATCCCCGCCGTCTTCGGGCAGTAGGCGGGGGACACGCCTACTTGATGGCGGCGCGGACACCCACAGCGGCTCCTCTTGTTTTATGAAGCACTTTGTATGCAGCGATGGCTGTTTGAAAGTGCTCTATAAATACAGCTGAGTTGAGTTGTCTTGAGAGGGAAGAAATTTCATCTGTGCTGTATGTTGCACATACATCATACAGCACATTTGACAATAAAGTTGAACTTGACTTGACTTGACACCCTGAACCAGTTGCCAGCCAATCTCAGGGGACACACAGACATCCAACCATCCATGCTCACACTCATACCTAGGGACAATTTAGAGTATTCAATCAGCCTGCCATGCATGTTTTTTGGAATGTGGGAGGAAACCAGAGTACTTGGAGAAAACCCACGCAGGCCCGGGGAGAACATGCAAACTCCACACAGGGAGGCCGGAGCGGGGATTGAACCTGGTATCTCTGCACTGTGAGGTCGACGCGCTAACCACTGGACTACTGGGCTGCTCGACACCCATTTCATGAACGATTAATCCATTTAAGAAAGCTGTCTATGTTGTATGTCTCTTGACACCCGCCCACTATGCTGATGACTAGGATTTCTAAAAGTAACGTTTTTATTATTATTAGTTATTTCATAGTAACGATTTATGA
>CAAKHF010017845.1:0-11550 GCA_901007745.1 Hippocampus kuda | reverse complement strand
GGAATCTATGAGCAAAAGTGTATCATGTTTAAAGTTTCATTTAATTTGGGCACATCTTAACGTTTGGGTGCATATCCAGCACCCCCCAAATGCCTGTACACAAAGGCGCCGGCCACCTGGCCGGAGGACGGTTGAAGTCCACAATTAGCACGTCAATGCAGGTGGGCGATCACAGGGGAGAGCGGCGAAGCTCGGTCACAAAAGGGGAACGAATAATTCGGAAACCGCGGTTGTACAACAAAAGACGAGTTGAGAACACCCGTCGCGTCCAGGCGACATTGGTCATCCGCAAAATCTGCAACATGTTAATTCGATGTAGACCAGACAGAAAAGGCGCCAACGTACTGGTGGTTGATGTTTAAAAAACAGGTAACCAATCACCACCGAGGGGCCGGACCGGAGGTGCGGCATGCAAATATCGGGGGCAGTGGTTTTCTTGTATTTTGCATATGTTACAATAAAAGTCTGAATTGGCGGGAAGGGAGCTCGAATGTGTGATCAGCGGAGCAACTAAACCGTCGTTCGCTCTCAGAGATCCGCTCCCGCCGATATTGAAGACAATTTCCCTGTGTGCCGAGTCATTTCTTTAACTTTGTCCGAGAAAAATCTCTGACACCATCATTTTTATTCTTGACTATATTCTTTGTTGTTAAAATTACGCACAACTCTCATTTATTGTGCAATGATTTAATTGTAACATGTATTGTTACTTATTTTAATGCATTTTTTTGCTTTAAAAAACATTTATGTCTGAATTTTGGGGCGCTTGGAACGGATTAGGACATTTACATGGAAAACGTGTCTCTACTTACAAAATGTTCAAGTTAAGAAATTTCTTCCAGAACCAATTAATTTCAAAGTAGAGGTACCACTGTAGTCCTAAAACGGTTGGTCATCGCTTATGCATGCACTGCAAGAGAGTTGTAGTTCATTACACTTACATTGAACGAAGGTTAATATAGCTCTCAACGATACTGCTTTGGGATGATATCTAACACAAATACACATTGACAATGCACTGATGAAGGAAAAACTGCACATTACACTACATTTCAATGTACACAAAAAACAGTTCGTTTTTTTATCAATATTTTAAATGTTAAAAAAAAAGAATAATTGTCAATGTTGACTGATATGAAATACTTTTTAAAAACATTTTTCAGCCATATCTTCCATCCCCACGAAGTTCATTATGTTTAAAAAGGCATTTAGTCGTTATATTGACCGGCTTATCTAACTTTTTCATAGTTGCACTGATTTCTTATGTTACACATGTCAAAATAAAATTAACTAAACTCATATTTTTCTCAAATATAAATAAATAAATTTTATATATCGACCAATATGAAATATTATCGAGATATACTTTACAGTCATATCATCCAGCTTTACCTTGTAGTTTCATATTTCGTAGAAATAAATCATGATGGCAATGTGAAGGATGCTGAAATCTTACAACAGGCAAAATGCTGAGAATGATTGTGTGTGCGCTTAGTGAACTTGACCTTTCAAGCCCCCAGTAAACTCTACAATTACTTCAGTGACAGCATACGGAAAGCAGCTTAGGAAAACAATTTCACAGAGCGAGAATAAGTTCTGAAATGGAACCAGGCAAAAGGAAAAAAAACATTCTTGTATGATTTATGTAAATTAGTGATAGTCTAGCTTTGGTCTTATAAGTAGATCAGCTGCAACAATCTCAATTGGGGGTCGGCAACCTTTTTGAAAGTGAGAGCGACTTCTTGGGAACTGATTAATGCAAAGGCCCACTCGTTTGATACATTTGATGTGACTTCTGAAATAACACATTTTCATTCGGCAAAATGTCATCCATCATTAATAATGTTTATAATTTCTCACAATCATTAGGAACAGGCAGATAACAACAGGCAACAATTTATTTTTATGAATCTCTGCCAGTATTCACATTTTTTTAGGTTTCATTTTTTCCCAATGCATTTCAATGGGTGTCAATGATGAGGTGGCTAGAGTTGCCTACCATTCAAAAAAATTATTCAAATTGATTTATTGATAATCAAAACACCAGTTGTTCATATTTGACTCCGAAAATCATCCATTCTCTATTTTGCTATTAAATGAAATGACAGCAACAATCTAGACCAATTCTCTGCTTACATTTGTCCTCTTAGCTGTGGAGGAAAACTGTAAGGAGCAGCTTGAACGTTATTAAATCCACAAAGCTTCAGGGCAATTCCACCAAACAAGAGAAACAGGTTATGTACTTGTGCAATGCCACAGTCAAGGTCTCTTCTTCTCAGCAGTTTAGCAATGTGGACTATTGTGGTCAACTTTTCAACAAGGAATCAGATTAAACTCAATGTTCTACAGAGCAGAGGCTGCCTGGATGCATCCAAAATTTAACCAACTACAGCTGTGAACTCTTGCAAAGCGTAATCCATACAACATCTCTGTTTGCAGGATATGGAAAGGTAATTAAGGTCACATTGGGGGGGGAAGGAAACCCTGATTTATAGCCTCAGATGTTTTGGGGGAGAAATGCCGTAAAGAAGAGGGTGCCATGGGAGGCCCAGGGGTTTGTGAGGAAAAATTTGGGGCTTAACTGCGATGCCATCAATTGCTGATGCTGACCCACATTTCCATCTGTATCCTGCTGGTCCTCATAACCGCTCAACACTCAGCTATTAAAGGGGTCCCAGCTCTGCCATATTGTCGGGTATTGTATCTGTTTAACATGTTTGCATTCAAAATCAATGCCAGTCACACACCATATCTCTAGCCGAGCAAGGGATTGGGTTTCTGAAAAAAATAGTGATGACAATATGTGAGCGTTTAATAAAGTTAGTTTCAACTAACAGACTACAACCTCTATATTGCTGGTATATCAACGAATGTCTTGTAAATATCTCAATAAATTCAAATTTGGGACAACATTGTGTCTTTCATTTACATGTTGTCCTTCATTTACAGAGAGACGGGAGTGCAGTCTCTTCCACGAGGTGGGCTACGACAGCATTTAATCAAAGACAGGAGTCAAAGTAAACCATTTGTACCGTTTATTTGGGGGGGGGGGCGTATTTAACACAAGTGGTCAAATACACTTCTTAGTCGTGTGGAATATTGTGTGACAACATACGAAATTCAATTCAGTTAAAATGGCGAAAGAAGTGTTCTGAAGAGCAACCGAGATGATAAGATAGACAGCGCTGAATGAGTAAACGCCACCGGAGTCTGTTCATTTTGTCTACACGCGCCACATCACCATTCGTAAAGAATACGCCATTATGCAAAACAAAGCCAGATGAGTGTAAGAAAGGTTCAATTTCACGCGCTGAGCAGATGAAAAACCTATACAAACTGACCGTGTAACCCATCGTGTTTTTGGTCATTATTCACACGTTATTAAAATAACAAAAAAAGAAAAGGCAGGTTCCTTGTTCAAGACCCACACAAAAGTCAGAGAAGAGCGTTGATCACTTACTGATTTGGATGAAGTGCAGAGAAAAGTTGTAGCAGTTGAATGTGTGTAGCTGAGAGCTCTGTGCGGCTCCTGTCTGCTCTGAGCGGGCTTCTGGCCGTAGTGTTTAACCACAACCGACGCCGACAACAATTTAGCTGCTGTCGGGGAGGCTCAAGGTGGGTACAGTAGGGGACTCTCCTAAATTCCCCCCCATGTGGCAGATAAAGGAATTAGCATGTCGAACAGCCTCCTTTAACCCCTCAATCCCCGCAACGCCACCACGGCACACAAGGATACGTTTATCCGCACAAAAACACTTAAATGGACATTCTCTGCTTTCTATTCATTTGGAAAATGAAAATGTAATTAGTTCAGATAGTTTTTAAACACTTCACAGGATCACAGTGAATATTTATTCATTCATTCATTCCCTTGACTCTAATCTCTCTACAGTATGGCACAGGTGTCAAAGTCAAGGCCCGGGGCACAGATCAGGCGAGCTACATCACTTTATGTGGCCCGCGAAAGCAGATCATGTGTGTCATCTGTACTTAAATGTCAAATTATCATATGTCTTTAATAACACCGACATTTTGCTATAATTTTGTTACGCTGTTGACACTCACTTGGATTGGATTAGATAAACTTTATTGTCAAATGTACTGTATGTGGAACATACAGCACAGATGAAATTTCTTCCCTCTCAACACAAAACAAGAGGAGCTGCCACTTGAACAATAATTGAGCAACAAACAAACAGTTGAGTGATTTCAAAATTAGTAATATATCAGTTTGTTATGTATAAATTATAATACGATGAGATGATTACGTAAACATTCATTCAGCTTCACTGTCTTACTGGCCCACCGAGAGAAGATGTAAAAACGAGTTTGACACCCCTGCAGTCTGGAATTAGTAGACTTCAGTACACCCACGCACAAATCTCTGTCTATCTACCTACCTACCTACCTACCTACCTACCTACCTACCTACCTACCTACCTACCTATCTATCTATCTATCTATCTATCTATCTATCTATCTATCTATCTATCTATCTAGCTATCTAGCTATCTAGCTAGCTAGCTAGCTAGCTAGCTAGCTAGCTAGCTAGCTATTTGTGAATGAGTGCCTTATTTCTATCAAAGTTGTAAAATAGCCTCAGTTTAATGTTACTCTTTAATGGGACCCACCTCTCCGGAGGAGTCTCCCTGCAGCGTTTTCATTTTGTGAAATGGATTTTATACGATTGTAACAAATATTGTATAGTACAATATTGTGTCATTACAAGACACAGTGAACACCACATGAGCAAGGAAAACTCCCTCGAAAGAGACCTCAAACAGACCTAATACGTGATTTGGAGCGGTATATCAGCCTTGGTTGGGTTGGGAGAGTGTGGCGATCAGTGAGGGATGTCATAACTGCCAACCCAATGTCCCACACCCATCACATTACCGGAATAAGACCACAAATGTTTGACACCTGTCACGTTAATGCAAGTAAAATTAAAAAAAATATGTCTGTCCAACTGTTCAGCCAACCTGCAAAACTCAGAACAGTAAGTTACTCAAGTAGCCGAGCTGATTATAAATCAACCCTGACCAACAGCTTTATCAAAAAGGAATTATTTAAGCTGGCTCTTAAATAGCAAGAGACTGCCTGTCTCCAGGACCAGACCTGGAAGATGGTTCTACCTCCCGTACTATTTTTCAGATTCGGAGAACCATAAGTACAGTCAATGTTAATTTTGGAAACATCGTGCTCTGATAGTTTGCTAAGGCATCACAAGCAATTTAAGGTATGATAGTGCCTTCTCACTTGGTTCTTTGTAGGAGAAAATAAAGGACTTTAAATTCAGTTCGAAATCTTAGAAGAAGCCATTACAGTGAAGCTAGCACTGGGGAAATATTTTGTATTATTCTCATTATTATTGTTAGTGTTATGGTAAGGCACTCTGGCAACTTGCTGGAGGAGCCTGCGAAGAGAAAGTTTCAATAATCCACCCCAGTGGTCATAAAAACATTTAATAACTTTTCAGCATAGTAGTAATAAAATTTTTTAAAAATCCTGATCCTAGGTGAATTTCTTTGCTGAATGAGGATAA
This sequence comes from Hippocampus kuda, assembly GCA_901007745.1. Lineage (NCBI taxonomy): Eukaryota > Metazoa > Chordata > Actinopteri > Syngnathiformes > Syngnathidae > Hippocampus > Hippocampus kuda. The sequence goes on along the minus strand of CAAKHF010017845.1, from coordinate 6,005 downwards.
AGATAGGATGAAAGATCAAATTCTTCATTTTCACCGCAAAGATTGTCAAACAGCATTCATCACTTAAAATTAATCAGATAAAAAGACTTTCCTCTTATTGCTAAAATTGTATTAAAATGGACATTAGAATGAAAAATAACCATTAGTGAATCCCCCAACAAAAAGAATATTTTTTTTCCCCATCAATCCTATTCTATCGCACGATCACTGTCCTACTTGAGCGGCTCACACTATTCAATATTGACTGACCTGTTTGCAAAGGGGCGGGCGGTGGTAGTCGTAGTGGTGAGGTCAGAGTTGGTCTGAACGCAACAATAGGCCCCCCTCACGCCACATACAGTCAGTGGTGGAGAGAACGTGAGCCACAGTCACATTCTAAATGGTGTAATTCTGTAGCTTCCAATGTCACAAAGTTGAGATCACAGAGCAACACTCAATGCCTCATTGTTTAGGATTTTAACTGCACATGTTAGGCAACAAACAAAGCAAGTAACAGTTTCTCAGCCATGGCTCAGGCTTCACACAAATTGTCTAACAGATAAGTGATGCTCAGGATTAATGACTGAATGACCAGAGGTGGTAAGATGAAGGCTGAACTCAATGACCTCAGTGAATGAACAGTTGACGGGCAGCACGGTGGTCGACTGGTTAGCACGTTCCTCTTACAGTGCAGAGGTGCAGGGTTTGATTCTGGCTGCGGCCTTCCTGTGTGGAGTTTGCATGCTCTCCCTGTTGCCTGTGTGGGGTTTCACCAGTTACTTCGGTTACCTCCCACATTCCAAAAACATGTGTGGTAGGTTAATGGAACACTCGAAATGCTCCTGAGGTGTGAGTGTGAGCGTGGATGGTTGTTCGTCTCTGTGTGCCCTGCGATTGGCTGGCAACCGGTTCAGGGTGTCCCCCCGCCAGAAGACGGCTGGGATAGCCTTCAGCATCCCTGCGATCCTTGTGAGGATAAGCGGATCGGAAACTGGATGGGTGGATGCTCAAAAGGAGTTGGGAAAAGCATCATTTATTTAATCCCATACCCCTATTCCAACAATACAATTCCCTTACTGGATTTAATTTATGGTTTCAATAATGCCTGTATTCAAAAAGGAAAACAAAACAAGCGAAATAAATAAGATAACAGTGTAAGAAAACATAATCAATAGGTCTGCTCCATTAGCATCTGCACTGTTCATTCCTCTCATAATTAAGAGGGACATTTTCTTTGTATCTCTTCTTAAACGGATTCATGCATGAACATTGTTTCAAAACTGAATTTAAGTTATTGTATTGTCTTAAAGAAATATTGCAAGTCGGCCTGTTCCAAATGAATGTTTTTGGAATCAGTTATCCTTTCGAATATTCCATCGATTACTCTGGGACCCCCTTCCCCGCCCCTGCCTCCCTCCCTCCCACACACACACACACACACACACACACAAACACACACACACACACACACACACACACACACACACACACACACACACACACACACACTTTATTTTTTCCTCCCGGAGAAACTGTCCAACAGTGATGAGCACACCCCTACACAAAACACTTGAGTTTGTCAAAATTGATATTTGAACACCATACTAAATTCAAAGTAAAGAACATTTTAATCTTGCTTTCCATATTAGCAAGCGTTTTATGTCATTCATAAACACAAGTGCCACCAATGACTGCTACGCTGGATGTGAGACCTTATTTCACAAATGATCCAGCAGTGACTGTCATGCTTGCCTGCCACTTATTTATTTTTCTTACACATTTCTCACAATAATCACTCACATTACACTCAAACGCGGCCACCGCTTAAATATTTAGATGTGCTCTGGAACATGCTATGCGAAGCTATGTTCACTAGAGAAGTATTAACTAGCTTGGCCAAAGGTCCTCTTTTGCTCAGACATTTTCCCTTTTCTTACACACTGTCTGGGGCGTTTAGGAGGATTTTATAAATTTATGAAAACGTCCAGCTTTAATTGGCCATCGGTGAAATGCAGATGAAACAAATTCTGAATGAGAATAATAAAAGATATAGCATAACAGCTCTGATCACAAGCTGCAATTGCAGACTGCTGAGCGCTTCAGGTGACACAGGTCACGCACCACCATAGGTTTAAGGTGACCTGCGTTATTTATTTTTAAATACTTTTTGTGAAAGCGAAACTGATAGGATGATTAGGGTGCAGCGTGCATTAACACAATAAGTATATTACTAACATGCACAGAGATAAACAAATGTTTTATTTCCTCTACACTCCTTGCGATCGACTTGTGACCAGTCCGTGAGCTACTGGTCGATCGTGATCGACGTAATGGGCACCCCTGGTCTAAAGGGTCATTATCCACAAAAAAAAAATTCCTCACTCTGTGTGGGTATATTTGGCTTACTTGGTCCCCGGAAGCATTTTTTTTTTAGAGTAGACAAAACAAAATGGAAACTGCTCGTTTTGTTAGAGTCCTTGTATGCAAATTGGTAGTGAACAGTTGTGTAAATAGACGATGCCACCTGTGCAATGCACCAAGGCCCCAGATGGGCACCAAGTGGTCCATGAAGGAAGAGGCTGAAAAACATCTATTATCTGAATCGCTTATCCTCACAAGGGTCATGGGCATCCTGTCCAGAATTCCCACTTTTTTTTTTTTAAATCAACTGAGCATTCCTCACCACTTTACAGCCTCAAGTGAAAAAGACGTGTTAACTCATTGAGTACCAGCCAATTCAAGACCCTTTTTTTACCCTAAATTGAGGAAAAAAAAAAAGTATCTGGGGTTGAGCATGTGGAGTGTGAAAAGACAAATATGTCTTTGGGAGTGAATGAGTTATAGATGTGTTTTGTATTTAAAACAAAAATAAGTCAGTTTTGTATGCATACACACATTTACATCTGGCCATCATGCGCTCAGAAGTTGAGGGGCTGTCATTCGCTGAAATGTATTCTGCGTTACATGCAGGCAGGCTTAAGCAGACATCCAAATTGCCTGTTGCCAGGTTTGCATATTTGAACAAGATCTCACATTTCGTACAAATGTTAGGCTAGGCATATTTGAATACATTGGCCTGCCATGTTTCAAACACCTATAGGTGCCATTAAAAGGGGCATTCTTTTGATAGATTGTGAAATACTAATGGAAAAAAAAAATCATATACAGTGCATCGACAACTGGCCACTTTAATGTCATAAAGAGGAGCAGTGGCACATGAGCATGCATTCTCAAGACAAAGAACTCCCAATCCAGGACTTCGTTATTTAATAAAAATAAAAAATAAAAAAAGGGGGTGGGGTTAAAATTCCAAAAGTGCATGTGGCAGTTAAAAACAAAAAGGGGGGGGGGAATAAAATTTTTTTTAAAAATCAAGGGGCATCAAGACAGGCTGCCAGGTTGGTGATAAGCGGTGAATTGAGCTGTGGAATCAGGCTGATCTTCATCAACTTGCTGCTTGAGTACTTGTTCCTGACAGCCTGCCAAGAGAGAAGCACTTTTCACGTTGTTTCTCTTGTCTCCTTCATTGTGCTCACCAGCCACTCACCTGGAATTTAGTTTTCCCACCATTTACCCTGACAACATTTTTGGCGATGTGCTGCATGATGGGCTTCAGGTTGGCCTCGCTATATGTCGAGTAGTGTTCCTGTGTGGTTGACTGTAAGAAGGCAAACAAACATTTATGAAAGAGGAGTCAATTCAATCAAGTAAGCCTAAACACATCTCTGGTCCTTTACTCTCATGGATAAAAATTGCAGACAACTGTCCAACTCACCCAAGGGAGTTCATTCAGCAGCAGCTGAGAGAGGCACAGAGCCGCTGCAGCAATCTCAGAAGGGCGATAATGCACCATTTCGTAGTCAATGAGTGTCAACTCCATCAGATACTTGGCCAGCGTGTGCCTTTCCACATCAGACTGGATGAAAACAAGTGCCCAAGTAAGACATTCTTCATCATGTGGATCTGTCCAAGTGGACATTTGACAGACACCGAACTGTTCCAACTGCAGTTTGGACACTTGAGCAAATCAGTAACTACAAATCTCACATTGGCCACTTTTGAAGCTCTCCTGAGGAAGTGTAGCGGAAGCGGACGTCCGAGCTGAAAGTTGAGGCTCTTTAGAACCAGTTGTTCCATCTCCAAAATCTGAGCATTGGTGAACGCGCTGTCCGTGACATAGGCAAAGTCTCCCACTATCGGAGGATAAGTCTCCTCATACTTTGAGGCAACCAGCATTGCAGTCACACCGACGAGCTGCAGCTTTCTACGAGAGACTGGCTGGATCTGTGGGGCAGCAGGATGACCAATTTGGATTCTTTGGTGTTACAAAAGTCCACGATACTAAAAATTGAGATAGCTCCTACCTGGAGAAACCGGTCAAGGACCGCAACAGAGAGATACAAGGTCTCTTGCAGCAGCTGGAATCTGGAATGAACCTGAACCATCCAGTCGATAAGAAGGGCTCGCATGCGGTCGGTGATTTCATAACCCTGCATGTAGTTGGCATGTACAGGCTGCTCTACCTATGCAAAAGGACAACGATAAGCATATCAGGCATCACATTGTGCAACAAAGTGGACCCAGTGAGAAAAGATTACCTCCAATTGGTGCAGATATCTGTAGATGTCCTTTACGTATTCGGAGCACAGCTGGGGCATGTTGGCATCATCCTCATCTACATCATCCACTGGGAGCAGTGCATTGGAGAAAGCCTGGCATAGTTCCACCTCCTCCTCTTCCTTCATGGACACATCAATTGATGCCTCTGAAACCAGAAGTGGGTCTGCTGCTGTCTTAAGTTGAAATGGAGCAACGGCATTGACTTTCTGAACTCCAGTTGCTTTGCCATGTCCCCTTTCCTGGAGACAAAGTTTTGGAGTGAAGCAGTGAGGTAGAGGGAGAAAAAAAAAAAGGACAGTTGACTCAATTTCATCAGAATCAGAATAATCTTTATTGGCCAAGTCGGTAGAACACACAAGGAGTTTGTCTCCGGTAGTACATATTGCACTAGTATCATCATAAACAAGGACATGACAAATAAGTCTGGAAGGACATTCCGTAATGCAAGTGTAACGTTGTGCGGTGGTACCACCCAATGACAACTGTGAGACAATGTGCAAAGTATCAAACAGTGGTAGAATACAATACTAAAAACAGTTGTACAGTTGGTGCAGAAAATCATTGCACCATTCATATTGGCACTCATGTCATACCTTTATTACTCTATCAACTGTATCACTGTACTACAGTGAAACTCCTCTAGAACGAAACCTACATGGGCGAAAATACCCCCTTATGTGAAAAAATCTTCATGCATTAACACAATCCCCATTCTCCTGCCCCCCATACGACGAAAAACCCCCTGTTGCGTTATACGAAATCATTTTATCTGCTCCAGCCTCGCAAAGACATTCACTACAACGAAGTTTTATCCAACAGCGACCTCTACTGGTTCGTTCGGAAACTGCAACAGCAACCACCACACTGGTTTACATAGTGAACAATGTTTATTTCGGTCACAGCTGCGAGTTTCCTGGACTCAACAAACTCATAGCTGCTCTGCCATTGCCAAGCGGGACCTCCCTGTCTATGTTTGTTCATACTGAAGCTAGCGGATCCGTAGCATCCGATTAGCTGCTCAGAGTAAATTGCTTATGGCTCGACGGACATTCAAATAAACGAACGTTTCCGCGAATGCTTTACTTGTTATCATGCTAAAAACAGCCGCGGGACGCTTCATAGTCCCCATGGCCATAGTTAGCTCTCGAAGGCTAAAAACCTTACGCTAACTGGAGTGCTTCTCTCTCATTAGCGCTCCAGTTAGCGTAAGGTTTTTAGCCTTCGAGAGCTAGCTATGGCCATCGAAGACTATGAAGCGTCCCGCGGCTCGACGGACACTCAAATAAACGATCGTTTCCTCGAATGCTTTACTTGTTATCGTGTTAAAAACAGCATCACGGGACGCTTCGTAGTCCTCGACGGCCTAGTTAGCTCTCGAAGGCTAAAAACATTACGCTAATTAGCGC
>CAAKHF010017843.1:45926-58943 GCA_901007745.1 Hippocampus kuda | reverse complement strand
TGAGTAATGTTTTCTTGGATGGGCTGGGGAGGGGGGGGGGACGCCATGAATAAAAAAATGCAGTATTAATAAAGATGAGTTAAGGATTTTACAGACTCCCTGGAATGTTATACAAGCATGGAGGTGATTGAGAGGCTCTTATTTTTACCCGTGAAACATGTCTCTGACGTCAAACAGCTATCACACACTTTGTACAGTAAGTAGATCTCGTAAGACTTTTGTCCATTCCATTTTCTTTGGCACTTATTCCGATGTGGGTTGTAAATGAGCTGGAATCAAACGCGGCTGCCTTTGAGCAAGACGTGGGGTACACCCTGGACTGGTCAACAGCCAATTGCCGGGCACGTACTGTTGAACTAGGGGTGAAAAATGACTCTTCAGGTCCCACAATTCAAAAAATGCTTGAGGAATCTCGAGTACAGTATCCGTTTATTTGGTGTTCACCATCAGGAAGACAGAGCAAGCTAAGGGGACTTACCTGACTTAATCCATGGCCTCATGCCACCACGATCAATTTGCACTTATACAAACCAGAAATACTCTTCAAGAATGTAACAGCATGCAAGTATGCCACGTACAACACATGAGGCAGTTCATAATCAATATTCACCTAATAACATGACAAAAAAAAACGACCAACCAATCGGAGGATGGAAAAATGTTCATGTTATTGTGGGCCAGTTAGCTGGCCCTGGAAGGATGGATGGAAAAGGATGAATTTGAAATGTAATTGGTCCCGTTCCTGCCATACTTGAAATTGCATCAGCCTGCAGTCCTAATTCTAAAGGCTCTTGGAAGATTAGATTGTCATGAGCATGAAATGTGATTGGACAAAAACTCTAATATACATGTACTGGAAGTGGAGACGGTGCAGCCAAACTCCACACAGGAAGCCCAGAGCCGGGTTTCCACCCACAGACCTTAGAACTACGCTTGAATCCCACCGACTCATTACAATTCTCAGCCAAGCGAGAAAAGTGTGTCGAGACGGGGGACAGATGCTTCCTGCAATCTTATCGATTGCCTATTGATAAAGCCCGCATGACCTTGTGCATCCGTGTGTGTGCGTGTTTGTGTGCAGGTGTCCTACGTGAAGGCCATTGACATCTGGATGGCGGTGTGTCTTCTGTTTGTGTTTGCTGCCCTGCTGGAGTACGCAGCGGTCAACTTTGTCTCGAGGCAGCACAAGGAGTTCATCAGGCTGAGGAAAAAGCAGCGGCAGCAAAGAATTGTGAGTGTAAATCAAACAGGTCTTTACAGTTTGGCAAGAACAACAAATACAAACTGCAGACTCCATAACTCTGACGTATGCCTCCCGTTACGATGAACCACAGTATAAATTTCCAGAAAGTGACACCATCGATACGCTACGACTGGCTGCCGTATGGCATGAAAAAGATCTGCTCTGTGCCTTGTTGCCATGGTGACTGGTGACTCTTGAAGCAACCTTGCCATTCTGTGGCGTTTGACATTCCATTTGCCACGGCGCAACAGCGAACCAGGTCAACCCTACAGCGACTCAAACCCGCAAAATTCATTCCACCAAATGCACCATAGAACCAGAAATGGAACTTATTGCAATACCGTATAGGAAAGAGGTACATGGATCACTTTCAGGCCTGCTCTGTAAAACATGGATAACGCGACTGTAATAGCAAGGGAATGTGGGCAACCGTCCAACAGACTTTGCATGCGAAGTGGTCTATTTTCTCAACAGTGACAAAGATACTGTAAGTACTTTGCGATGGAGTACACACAGGTATTCCTCAATGTATTTCAGTGTCAGACCCTCAAATGTCGACAGAAATCACCTGCCCACTGTAAATTTGAGACAGTGGATAGTTGTGATATTTTCTGTCAACGCTTCAATGTCATTCAAATGACTTTTCTTACAGTTGCATTTGACCTGCTACTATTCGTGGAACCTGATTTTCAACTTTTTAGAAACTAGAATTGGAGAATTCCTGGTGGGACACACATTGTGATGGCCCATGAACATATATTTTAAGTTGTTAGTGTCTAATCAGTACATAATGTTGAAATTGTAAAAGTCCTGGTGTTGAGTTGGGCAGGAAAAAAAAGACGGTCGACAAGACAAAATAATAAAAACCTTTCAGCCTTCACTCAAAACCTCATATATTTCTAACTGTGTGTTTTGATCACATTTTATTGACTTTGCTCGCAAACATAATCAAAACCCCAGCAGCTGTTATGAACCCTGAAGAGGTGCACGTGAGCTACATAAAATCAACGTATTTATTTTCTCTCCCCGTTGAGCGTGCCCTGCATGAAAGCAACAGAGGTACACAGTAATAAATCATGTGAAAGTGTCTCAACCGTCCCTCTCCAGGTTACACAGTTTCTACCTGCAATAATAATCTGATAGGAATGGTCCTTCCACGCTTTTCTTGCATGTCCTCTTCAGCACTTTTTTTTAGCCTTGTGATAAAATGTCCCTGCTGAAGGTGAGGCATTAGTACTGTAATGCAAGTGCATGCTTGTTTACCGTATTTCCTCCTGTGGTGGACGGGGACATTTATACACTCAGCTGTGTATCCACATTACATAAGATCATCTTTTAAGAAGCAGAGTGCACATTGGCTAAGCAGTTAACCATTTATTGCGGGAGGCGTTCATTTGTCCTCAGTAGATGTTGAGTAATTTCAGGAAATACAGTAATTATCAAGAAATTGAAGTGTCCACACAGGAATTTGCGATTCCGCAATCGTGTTATTTGCCGCGGAATTGAATGCAATCCGCCGAAATACGGGCGAGGTGCAGAATGACATTTACATGTCGTGCTCATCCTCTTCCATGAATATCCCTTATAAGTCTTTCAGAAAAATAACCCTTTACACTAAATCCAGACTGTGTATTCAGATTGTTTACATTTGATGAGAAGCTTTGCATCTTCATTCGTTCCCCGGCGTGTCTGCAATCATTTTTTGGGTTTTTTTTTTTTTTGAATGCCTAGAGCCAGAGCAAATTAGCTCACCGAACTTCTTCCCAAATCAGAATATTGTATTTTTTTTTTAACTGGCAAATGAAAAAGGAGCAGTGAGAATAATAATAATTGCAACTGTGTGTCTTGGAGGAACTCGCCTGTCTGAACGGGAGTGTCGAGTCGTTGCGGAACGTGAACGTCATTCCCACTAGCGATACCACCTGCAGGAATGTGACTGAGCACTGCGGCGCCTGTATCAGGGTAAAGCGTGAACCCTGTGTGAACCCTCAACTTTGAACCCTCACTAACTAACTGATCGTGATGAAAGTTCAATTTCCCCTAACAAGCGCTTTGTGTCAAAGCCCTCAAGAGTGTTGTAATCCTCCCTTTCTGACCTTGTTTTTGTTTCTGCACCTTATAAATGTGTGCTCTGTTTCACCATATCCCATTGTATTGCCTGTTTTTAGGGAGTGCCCTCTACTCGGTGCACATTTCTAACCCATGTTCTCTTTTGAGACAATCACACATATCACTTTTTAATAAAAGAAGCAACCTAGTTTTTACGTTACTCCGTGTAACCCAGGATTTGTGAGATTTGTTGGAGATTTATTTGGACCCGTGGAATTATATTAACATGGATATTGTTACGGTGCGAACAGTTAGAACATCTTGTGCCTCCGAGACATGCACTACAGGCCTCACGATTCACAAAAGAGGAGCCATGAAAAGCTGGGATGTCATTTTAACGTGTTCTCTCCAGCGGTGACAACTTTGTACTTTTATTTGCCATATTTGGTATCTTTTTCAGGCTCAAGCAGTTTTTCACCCCAATATTTATCTAGCTACTTTTAAACTTTATTTGATAACTCAGACGTGAAAACTAATTTTCATGACAATAAATCATTTCTTTGCAAGCAAAAAGAAAAAAAAAACAAGGGCCTGTCCACCTCGCTTCAAAAGTGCAATGAGTCACGTTTCAAGTTTTTTTTTTGTTTGTTTTTTTACAAAACCTTTAAAAACATTTGATTTCGAGTACAATTGTAACCCTTTAACAATGATAATACTAGGGATGTTTCAATGAGAGTTTTTCGAGTTTTCCAATTCCAATTACCCATGAGTGAAATCGGCCGATACCGATTGAGATACTGATGACATGGATTAGGTGCACACTTTTTCAATTTCAGAGCTGCTCAATAACGATTAAATAATAATCGATGAATCTGCCATTTTTTTTTCGATTAATTGATTAATCAGATTAAAAAAAAAATAAAAAGAACATTCTATCCAAATCCCCATCATTTTATTGTATCAAAACGGGACATTATTTCTAATTGACAGTGCAGAAAATGTATAAACATAGATAATGATTCAGTTTTGGTTTCGTCTGTCACATGTGCAGAGTTAACGCAAGGCTGGTCTCCACTTGGCTGCTGGCCGCAAAGTAGGATTCGCGGGTGCTGTGTTTTTTCGATCAGCAATTAAAGGCACTGATCGACCTGCCGATCACATCCTTTCGCACGGATATCGGCCGATCATGATTAATGGCTGATCATGACATCACCACTTGATAATATTGCACACAATACTAATATTACTAATGCATTCACCTACTCTGCATAAAAATTAAACTCAAGTCAAGCGAAAAGTCTCCAATATTAGTTGTGAACACATGCATTTCTCTGGTCGCTCGTTTGCAATATCTACCGCATGTATAAATAGTTGAGCGACACAGTTAAAATCGGATAAATATAGATAGAGTATGAATATATATAAAATATAAATTCAACAAACCTATTACTCTATGTCTTGTGTTTATCTCACTATTACAAATAACAGCAAGTGATAATAAATAAATAACCAAACAAACAAATAAATGTACATTTATCTATTTATTTATTTATTCTGCGTGATCTCTCTGCTCGACTCCACAGGACGAGGAGATGTTGCGGGAGAGCCGCGGATTCTATTTCCGTGGTTACGGCTTGGGCCACTGCCTGCAGTCCAAAGACGGCACCGCCGTGGAGGGGCCCACCGTTTTCGGCCCATCGCCTCCCGTGACGGTGCACGACGGCGAGTTCCTCCACAAGCGCTTCGTGGACCGGGCCAAGCGCATCGACACCATCTCCAGAGCTGTCTTCCCGTTGAGCTTCCTCATCTTCAACATCTTCTACTGGGTCACCTACAAAGTGCTGCGACACGAGGACATCCATGCCAATTTGTAAAGAGCTTCCACCTTTCTACAGACTTTGCCAGGATTTGCCTCCATTGCGGCGAGGAGCAGGAGCGTTCCTCTTGGAATTGGGACTGAACGCTAAACCCAAGAGCATCTCTGGGCGCTCGAGAGTGTTCAAAGCCAAAAGAAAAAAATGGAACCGACTGGCTTCAGGATGAAGTTTTTGCCTCTGGTTCGATTACGCCGGCGGATCCTTGCCGGCGATGTCACCGAGTGAGGACCGGTGAGACTTGAGTTTCGACACTTTGTGTCTCTGAATGTTTTCCAAAATTCAAACAGCGGTGGCTTTTTCTACACTTTTCGTTCAACAGGCAAGGGTGTCTGAAAAGGGTCTTTCATATTTTCAAGTATTCTGTAAGTGGTGACTTTACCGACTTGTAATGACATTATCTATAGATATATTGACAGTGTAGAAATTGTAAAATAATTTTAAAAAAGCTGTTGCCAAAATCGCACAAAGCACAAATAGATTTTCATTTTGAGTCAAAATAAAATGCTTTTTTTTGTCTGACAGGATGATTGAATTCCTTTTAAATCAAATAAATTAATTCATCCATCACATTCACACTTATATACCGTGAATTACCACATATCTGTGTTTTGGCATTTGCAAATTCACCCATTTTTTTCAAGCTATCCTCTTTTATTTGCCCAAAACTTAACTTATTGTCTGTTTTAAGTGTTTTCTGCCATCTTTGTACTAAGGAACTGTGTTGAAGGGAGTTGAGGAGTTGCATTTGGACTAAAGTGGTGGTTTGCTGCCATCTTAAGTCCAAGTAATGATGGTGAAGTGGATTGAGGAGCTTCCTTAAAACAAAAGTTGTGTTTTGCTGCCTTCTTGGAATCTCCAGGAAATTATAAGCCCAGTTCCATGCAGATTTTTGGTATTTGTGGCAGCACTTGTTCCGTATCTCCCATGAATAGCTGGGGTCGACTGTAGTTCAATTTTCACTTGCGATCAGGTCCAATTTTCACTAAAGTGATCATTTTGTGAAGAATTTTGTCAATTGTTTGGAATTGATTAAAAATGGAGTGAACAACTTGGTTGTTCATGATTCAGTTGTGAAGAGACATGTAAAAAAAAGTTGACATTTCAATGTTCATTATTTCAAAAACCCACCATTCATTTCAATAAAATGCAACAAAATAATAATAATAAGTTCTATCACATCAGGGTCATTTTTACTCTTTCATGTAATTGTAGGTGAAGTATTTGCTAATTATATTGCATAGGATGCGCCTCCCCGACAGGAGGCTGGCATGTTTCTCCCACAATTTGTGCTACGGAAACTCGAAGGAGACAAACTAGTTCCTCAACGTGATGACTAAAGCATGTGGAACCAAAGTCACGCAGTTACTCTGTCACTTGAGCGACTACTCGAAGTCGTTTGGAATGACATTTTGCTTGCACCTCTGCTGAAGAAATGGGAGCGAGCTTTCAAACGGTGGTCTCTCTGAGGCATTGTCGTGCACGTGCTTCAAAATGCACGCACTTTGAGCTTAGTTTGTTGCGTTCTATTAGTTTACCACTAGATGGCACGAAATTCGACACTGTGTACTTTTCACTAATTTTCTGTCTGGAGAAGAACGACATTGACGTTCACTCTCTGTTCTTACTGGTCACCAGAATGCTAACAGAAAGTGAATTTAGTGTGTACACCAGCAAGTGAAACAGTGCCGTAAAAAAAAAAAAAAATCATGCTAAACTGAAGATGTACTTGGTGTTTTTTATCGCGACGAAGTCAACGTTATTGGACAAACCCGATTAGTTCATTTCACACCAGTTTTCATTGAGAACCGTATCGAGAAGGTGGTATCAAAACAGCAAATCACACCACACAATCGCAGCTAACTGAAGTTTGATTAAAAAGGGGCCCAAAGGGTCGTACTGTGAATGCACCCAGAGTTTCTTTCCAATTACCAGCAGATCCCGTGAGCTGCAAATGCAAGTTAAAGAGTGAAAGCTCAAACCTGAACTATGATGCGCGGGATAAAAAAAAAAAAAATCATTGTTTGATACTCATTGCAAGGCATTGCGCCGATCATTGCTGTCCAACGGGATTTTGGACATATTTACAGGCAAAATTGCTTCAACGGTTGTCAGATGGCTTTTTTTAATGGGAAAATCAAAGTGCTGTTTCATCAACTGATGACTTTGAAATGGGCTTGATGTTCCCCAGCCAATGAAAATGAATTCAAAAGAGCCACCCTGAGTCTAGAGTCCTTGTGTCCTGAGCTTCCTCGTGTTTGTGTGTGCTCTTCCTTTTCAAACAAGATGAAATCATAGCCTTTTTGCTCGATTTAAACTTTTGTGTGAGGGGATGAAGAGGATGAGCTGAAGCTCTCAAATCAACATACCGCATTTCCACAAATAATTACTCAAATGCCTCCTTTAAATAGATGTCTCCTCCCCTGCCAACGAGGGGGGGAGGGGAGGGCAGGATCTGTAATTACCTGAGTTCGGAGATGCTATTCAACCTTAAAGATTAGTTGCTGTGCTATAGAATCCCCATCTGCAGTTGAGTAAATATTTGCAGAAATACGGAACTTGCTGAGAGCTACCCTACGGCCTTGCCCCTTTAAAGGACTGTCTGATGGGCCATTGGCACCAGGCTTGCAATCAACACCTTGCGAAGGAGGATACTACCGGTACTTATCTCCTTATCTTCAATGAAGCCGAAGAGGGTTGAAATTAACTCCAAAGATTATGCCCTATTGGAAGTGGTGACTACATCTCCGCCAACATCGAACATGCCACCGATAAGATCAACTGACTTCATTATATTGTGCATTACAGTCTCCCATCCAAAAGCGCAAACAGAAAGGAATGCCTTTTAAACAATCCCTTTTACTACAGCCACATATTGCCTTCAAAGTCACGGGATGGTCCGGCTTCAGTCATGATGACCATACGAGTGCATTGGTGACAACATAAGAAGCTTTTCTAAATCCACCATCCCACCATGACCGCTTTTGCGGGCCCCTTGATTTGCGACCCATCGCTTTTGCTGGAAATCAGCATATCCTGTCAGATCTTATATATCGCCGGATGACTGATGGATTCCAATAACGCAGGACCTTGGCATTCGCTTGCTAAATTACCCACAACCTCCTGAGACTGTGATGACTTAAATAAGTTCCATCTGATGCATGATTCCCCAAAGGAAGGGTGGACCCAAATGAAAATATTAACCATGTATTGTTCCAGGCCCTGGTATAATAAGCTCTGTCTGACACTTCCCTCAAGTCCGAAGTGGACACAACAACGTTTCTGGCCCGTGGGGTCATTTGCATTGCAATTCTAAAACTAAATTCGAAAGAGGAATTGTTCTAAAAATGTTTCGTCTACAAATGCTCATAATAAATAATAATACAAAAGCACCCTCAAGGGGAAAGAGTTCTGCAACCCTTGCTTTAAGTCATCTAATTTGTCAGACGTCCATCTATGGGTCATTGTGTCCAAACCGTGTCCTTGTCCTGTCCCTGGAGGGTAATCAGCAAAAGCCTCCTTCCCTCAGACTCCCATCGGAACATCAATGTGGTGCCAGAGCCCAAAGCCGCCTTTAAGTCCTCCCGATCGATAGTGCTTACTCTCCCATGCACATCAGCAGATAAAATCAAGTTTTTCGGGGATCGTATCGTGGCGTGATGTTTTTAAGTGCAATGTCACATGTTTTGATCGAGCCATTGTGTATCCCTGCTCCCACTGCGAATTCTTCTCACATCCATTCATGGGCTCTTGAAGATACAAAGGTGTCTCAGCTATTTTAATAATGGGCCATAACAGATGCTCTGGTGAGCATTTCATTGTAAAACATATAGACCAGAGTATTCCACACATCAATGTATCACGAATGTCACTGATGTAAACAGGCTTTGAAAAATTTTGCGAAAGCAGAATAAAACTACAACCTGAACCATAGCAGTTATTTTTTGAATAGTGTATAAAAACAGTGTTGTTGTTGCTGTTCGTATGTGGAAAACTACAATATGTTTTAGTCGAAAATATGTTTTTTTTTCTGTTCTTTATTTCATCCTAAATATTGGAAAACAACAGTATAAATTCTTTTGATCTGGCACGCTAGGAAATGTTTTTATTGTTTTGCACAAAAACGAAAAAGTAAAAAGAATGATGTGTTTTAATTAAATAGAAACATTTCTGCACCCCTACCTTGTCAAACAAAGGCACCATACGCCAATGAAACGGATTGATCAATTGTTCACGGCACACCGGCAAAAGTCACACATTAAGAAATGATCAACCAGTGGCCTGTCATTCATATTAAGTTTAACGCCATTTTTGCAGGACTGAATAAGGATAGTTTTGACAAGCTGGTTGCCTGTACGAAAACCTAAAGCAAAAATAGTAGCATTTTGACAAGGTTTTTGTCCCCGAAACGCCGTATTCTTGTCAAAACATATTGGCTACAACCCTACCCACCACCGCCGACACTAAGAACACTGTGACCATTGTTGAAAAACAGTTCCTTGTTCAAGATTGTGGACATTCCCAATACCAAATTTACAACAACAAAAAAAAAAAAAAATCAGTTTTTTGAGAACGTGTCAAGCCAATTTAAATGACAAAATCGGTATTAATCCTGGGGATTAACACAGGGAGTAAATCAATCATAAAAGCACATTATCCTTATAACGTTCATTACAACAAAAAAAAAAACACTGTACCATCAATTGACAAGAACCAGATGCACTGGAAGCTTTCAAGAGGAAATTCCAAATTTCAAGCATCACTGAAAACCTCATCCTTGTGTAAACTGATTGAGAAAGTAATCCATACGTGGATTCCTTTCTGCTAATCCTTTGCTGTGCTACAAACTTTTGTGGAGACTGCATCTAGGTTTTTTTTTTTTTTTTGGGGGGGGGGTGGCTGCTACCAACCAAAGGAACCAGGAATCAAACCCCTTTTGCTACTATGAATGAATGTGAATGGGCACGCATTCATTACATTTTCACTCTTAGCTTGGTTGCAGAATCAATCAGGTGCAGCATCAAAAAAAAATGCTCATAGGCCCCCTCTGTACGTATATATTCAATGCACTTAACTTTATAGCCACAATTTTATCTACAAATTGAGAGTGGTTAACAAATTCAATGTTGGAGTGTGGAGCAAATTTGCAAAATCACAACAGTCATTTAGCATTAGCATGCTCGCGCTAACGCAAGAGGCAGCCAGGCCGGTTCGTTCACGACTGTCGGGGTGTCTTGACTTATGATTGCACAATCGGACGAGTTTCTCAAGTTAAGAGCCACCGCTTGGTTGATTTATTTTTGCTGTGTGTTGCTAACTAACAATGAAGAAGGCTGCAACTGAATTCACGGATAATGAATTCTTATTACAACACAGTATCGCTTCCTTCTTGACATGCTTGACACTGTTCTGCCGGCTCCCAAGCGTCATCTCTTGCTGCTATTTCAGTCAACACAGGCTTTTCTCCACCTGTCTGTCTCCCCTGTCCATCACACATGCCAGTCGCAGTGAGCCGAATGCCCACGAGAGCCGTCTTCTCGGCTCGACGCTCCGACTCGGCGCCGCGGCTCGGCTGGTGGAGACGAGCCAGCAGGGGATCAATGGGTTCCCCCAGGAGACAACGTCGACACGTATGCATGCGTGCGTACGTGCGTACGTGCGTGCTGTGTGCCGGATGTTGAACGATGACTAATTCTTCTCCAAAACTGCGAGAACCCCCTCCTGCAGAGCTTACCTAGCCTGTGTTTTTGCACCTCCGACTTCACGCCGTCTCCCGGCTGAGTTCACTCAAGTTAAAAACAGCAAAATCCGCAGAAAAGTCAAAAGATTTCTTCATCGATTTTCGGGTTGTCCGAGGAGGGATGGATCAGTTACAGCAGGACTTTTGAAGATACTTGGTCGATGTTCTACCTCTCACCGCAGGAGCGTCTTTGTTTCTGACATCAGAATTCTGGCTTGTACTTACGTTTCAGAGTACTGTATTTTAAAAAAAAAAGAAAAGGTTTTCATATCATGGCTGGAAAAACAACTACAGTTGACACAAAAAGTCTACACTTTCCTGTTCAAATGATATTTTTTGGGATGTAAAAACAAGACAAACAATCATAATTTTAAAACTTTTACCACCAAAACTTGTAGAACTCTGAAGAAAATGAAATTTTCCCAACAATGGATTAAAAAAAAAAAAAAAACTTAGATATGTTTGCACAAGTATGCACACCCTGTTAAAACTGGAGATGAAGAAATGTTATGTCTCAATAACTCAATGTGTTTCACACAACCAGAAACACGACATAAAAGCGTTTGCAAAGAAAACATAAGAAGCTTCCTGAAAATTATTATTTTCTTTAAAGCATAGATTGAAAACCGTTAAGCTTTCACAACCAAGTTTTGCAGACATTTAAAAACAAAGTAAAGGAATAAAAAGTGACATTCTAAAATTACCAACAGGGAAATTGAGCTGAAATGCTTAAAAGACATTATTCATTAGGAGGAAAAAAGTGCAGCTTTGACCTGGATTCACCGGCAAAAGCATTTCCACCTGAAGCTGACTTCTGTTGGAGGTTTTTGCAATTTGGGTGCAGCATAACAGCAACATGAAGCTTCACCATGTTTGCTTTGATGAACCGGAAATAACGTTCATCTCCTCTAATTGCATTTTGATTGATACATATATATATTTTGCTTTCTATAAAAAGTCTGACGTTTTTGTGCTACCACTGACTGTTAACTGTTCATAATTTCCGCCACCTTGACAGGTTTACAGCCCACACAATACAGCCCATGCAATACAACACCACCAGACACATCCACTTGGAAAAATCTCCACCTTTAATTGACATCCAAAGAAGCCTTTTTGAATCAAAGTCTTCAAAAACTAAAAAGTCGTTTAGTTGCCTTTGCTTCAACTCTGTGGTTAACCATGACCTGGATGACTGAGATGGACACATGTCTAGTTCAAACTCTGAATTGGCCAAAATATGAACCAGCTCTGTCCTTTCTTTGTGGAGTTTGCTTCTTCTCCTCATGTTTGTTTGGATTTTCTTCAGGTACTCCTTCCGAATTCCAAAAACTCAATATTATCCAGACGCGCTCACCCAATTGCTCAAAAGAAATCTGACATATTTATACACAAAGGTTTGCCATCAGACTTGTAATCTTGGTGGAGCCTCCATTCATTTGGAGTAAAAAAATATACCAGAAGAGTTGTTTCCTTTTTAAGAAAGGTGACACAAGCTGTGACAGTCAAAAAGGTCAGTCGGCGCTAATTAAAAGAGGGCCAGCATAGAAAAAAAGTCTCTTGTTCAAATATCACATATTCCCCGAGAAAGCCGAAGACAGCATGATAATGAATTGTGATGCTTTGTAAGGTTAGCCTCTCTATCTTGTGCTTTTTTTTTTTTTTTTTTAACTGGCTAGGTCCAAAACAAAGCTGAACCTGTAGGACCCTGTCAGTCCGCTTCCTCGACTTCTTTCTCATGTTAAATTAGTTTCAAAACGACTCTGTTTCACCTCTCACACACAAGAGCTGCTAAAAAATACAACAGTTTAGTCCTTTCGGGACTTTCTTGTCTCACGGCCTTTAATATATTAGCATGCTGAAATTTGCGTGAAGGTTTGAAAGAAAACGAGCAATTCACCCAATGCACAGCACATCGCAAAGGCCTTCTACTTTTGTTTCGAAACTAAAGCAACAATACAGTCTTGTCTAGTCTTGTGGCATGACCAATACAGTATGCGAAAGGCTGGTTGAGTTCTTGATCAGCAATCTGCCATTCTTGTTGTTGACCCTCATGTGCTGAGATGGGTGAAGCTACAGCCCGAAGCGAGCAGAAAATGTTGAACTTTTTT
>CAAKHF010017843.1:12699-45906 GCA_901007745.1 Hippocampus kuda | reverse complement strand
AGATTTTTGAACTTTTTTTTTGGGGGGGGGGGGGCAGAGAACCTCTTTGATGGCAGGATATTTTTGTTCTGTACATTCCTGTTGAGAACAGGGTGAATCCACGCTCACTACAATTGCACGACAGTAAGATTGTAGCAGTCGCAGCGCATAGCATTAGCGCAGTTCTGCTTTGAAATCAGGGACAAAGTCACAACGACTTTCTCTGTCAGCTGAGTGGTGACCAAAGAAAGACACTCTGACATTTGACTTGAAGTTATCTGAAGCCTCTTGATTTGGCTGTCGGATATACACTGTGATCGAACAGTCATCTGGTTTAAAAGAAAAAGAAAAACAGGATTCAAAACCACGAGGAATGTTTTCCTTGTTGAATGTTTTGAACCCTGAACATCACTGACAGGAACCCATGCCAAAGTCAAGTCTGACTCATGATGCAGGACTACAGTCCTGAGGACCACAATCAGTGGGACTATAGTTGTGCAGGATTCAATCGTTACGACTAAAATCGAGACTAACATTTGGGGACTACCACCGACATGCAGCAGACTGCGGTCATTAGAATGAAATAATTTACCGGTAATCAAATTTTTGGGACTACAATAACTGAGATCACTATTGTCAAGTCACCCATTTTCTACACTGTTTATTTGGGTCATTGTCGGTGAGAGTCTAGCCTGGCTGACTTTGGGCAAGAAGCAGGGTAGACAGTTTGGAGGTCACTTAATAGGCAATGGTCATGAGTATTACAAAAATAATTGGATTCATCTTCATTAGAACTGCAGTCATGGGCACTCCAGTGTTAGCAGTGTCGTTGACATAAATTATGTAACTACTGTACAGTGCTGAGTGCTGCAGACATTGGGAAGAAAAATGATTGGACAGCGGAGTACTGCGGTCATTAGGGCGACCATCACAGGCACTACAATCCTTGGAACTTCAATTACGTACTCAAAACAGGACAACACTAAAGTTGACTGTAATCATTAGAGCTTTCGTCTTTACAGAAGGAATGCGATCATGGAGACTGTCGTCATCAGAATAGAGAATCACAAATTGTGGCCGCTGAGAGTCAGCAGTCTGTTTTCAAAGCTCTGACTCACTTTGTCTTTTATCTCTTTGGTTCTTTCTCCTTGATTGCATTTTTCTCCATGAACTTTTTTTTTAATATTACTTTTTATCTCTAACATGGAGCCACCCGTCATCCCCTCAGCAATGAACGCATTCCTGAAGAAATATGGAATGGGATGAGAGCTGACGCTAAAGTGAAGTCAAGCTAAATGACAAAAAGAGTTAGACAAGAGACTTGAGCCATTTCTTCTATTTTATTCTGGGAATGTGAGTGCCAACAAAATGAATGAGATAATGTCTGATAGAATAGTGGACTTGTCATCCTTGGCGCTATCACGAAATTACAATTTCAGCATTCCTTTGCCCTCTTTACTGGTCAGTGCAGATTTAAAAAAAAAACATTTTACTTCATACATTTTCTCCACAATACAGTAGTTATTTTGTATTGTTATAAACTCCAGTGGTACTTGACATACATTTTAAAATACCAGTAACATTGTATATTTTTATATACATATAGAGAATGTGATATACTGTTGTTCATTCAGGGCCATTTGCACTAAATTCCAGATTCAATGCTTTTCTTTTCATGAGCTCAACCTAATTATTCATTTGCCACTGGCTTCAAGTGTAACCGAGTAATGAGCAGAGGCCCTCAGGTCTGTAAACAGTGGGGCGTACGTGTGGAGCAACATGGAATTGCTATCATGGGATCTGGGATGCCTAGTTACCATGGTGATGCAGGTCATAAAATGCTGCATCTTTGACATTTTTTTTGGTGCATGGAAGCCTTTTGAAATTCATAAAGAAGCCCCCTTTTATTGCTGACATACACACGTGCTTTTTTTTTTCTATTAAGGTCAAATGAGATGTCAACGCATATAAACATAGAGCACCTGGTGTTAAAGAATCTAAAGGGTAGGGAATGAAAAGAGAAGTGGATAACCTGCTCCCCTCCTGGGCTATTTTATGACTTTCATCTCTGAACATGGCAATAACATGATGCAATCTATGAGGTAAGGAGCAGCAAAGCGACATTATTTGTTTTCATCCGAAAAAGAGAAAAGTTTCATCTAAAATAAGCATATACCATACAGTAGAACCTCCAAACGCACCAAAAGGTTCTCATGTGCAACCAAAGTTAATAGTTACCAAAAACTAATAAAGTAACAAGAACTCACATGGAAAAAAACATTTTCATTCACAAAATAAAATAAAATAAATGTGAGAGTATGTTGCAATAACAACTAAATGAAACTACTTTTCATGTTTATAAAACGGACTACAATGATTTCAGGGTTTATTAAATGTACGTATTTGTTAATTGTATCTCAACTCAACTGTATTTATGGAGCACTTTAAAACAACCATCGCTGTATGCAAAGTGCTGTGCATGGAGCAAATATCATACATACAACAATAAAACAACAAAGTAATAACAAAGACGGTAGAAAGCACCAAACAGTAAGACGAAGATCAAGTCCGAATGATGCCGTGTCAAATGCCATAGAATACAAATGAGTTTTGAGACGAGTATGGCCGTATGGAAGAAGGAAGGTTGAACATTTGGGAATTGTAGTTTGTTTTATTCCAAAATAATGACCTTTTTTATTTTATCTCAATATACATATATACAAACACTCCGTATATTTAAAAAAAAAAAAAAATAACTAATACCAAAACCGATCAACACTAAACCAAAAGGAAGCTTTTTTAAAAAAAAATTCTAAATGATTAAAAACTGACAAACACACTCTAAATACCAAAGGTAATTTAAAGAGCAAATGTCAAAACAAAATAAATACGAACCATAATGACAAATCCCAGACTATCACAACCCAGTACGTAACGGTAAATATCAAGAGACTTCAGCTTAGTAGACGTCTGTGCATGACATTGGCACATAAACGACAAGATCTCCCTTTGTTGTAGTCGGCCCCGCATGTGACGTGGGCGATTGGAGACCGCCTTGCGCCCGTGGCCACTCCAATCAATCAGAGAGATTGGCCCACATTGTTGTCATACATATGAATGAAACAGATGACATCCACCACATACGTCTGGCGCACCAAATTTGTCTGGCTGTGCCTCGAACAAATACACTAAAATCACACCAAAATTAAGTCTACTCCAGTGTGTACGCTTCTTGCACAAAAGGCAGCTGGATTGATTCCAGCTCACCCGCCAATCTAATGAGGAAAAAAAATGGATGGAGCTTTATATTGTCAGGTGATGTATTTACAGAAGAGCAACTTTTGCATCTGTCATGACAGATCACAAAAGTGCAAAGCTTCTTCAAAAATGTGCCGACACAAGCGATCCCCTTCAATTACGGGACAGCGCCCAAGAAAAGGGAAGGCGATGGATGGCCGTCGGAGTCCTTAGGGCAGACAAAGCAAAGTAATCTGTCACCACTCTCAATTAACAGCAGTGCTGTGTGGTTACAAAAAAAGCTCAACAGATCAGTTGCTTGTTTGTTTGTTTGTTTGTTTGTTTGTTTGTTTGTTTTCACAAGCACAAAATAACACATCCAAAAGATGCATCCATCCATCCATCCATCATGCAGAGGCCAGTGTGTCAAATTGAAATCTGACATTTAGAACCTCGGCGCCTTCACTCACTGGAGCTCATATGAACTATAGCAAGTGACAAATGGTTTGCATCAGGCCTGTCCCTGGTGGAGGCCTCTGGTCATGCGACATTTTGCTGAAATGTCATGTTTGGTGTTCTTTTGCTTCTAGTCAGAGAGGATGTACAATAATGTATTGACACATGAGGCTTTGGGGACGACTACACATGTGTAAAAACAATCTTGTGGCGTTTACATACAATTAAAAACATGTTTCGGTGGCGGGCACCAAGTTCTTTTTTTTAACAGTGACAGGCAAGGTGCTGCGTTTTGGACACTGGCCTTCGCTTAGCCCCTCCCCCATTCTCGTTGATAACTACAAACCCAATTCCAATGAAGTCTGGACGTTGTGTTATCAATAAAAACAGAAAACAATGTGTTCCAAATTATGTTCAATCTTTATTTAATTTAAATACACTACGTGACAAGATATTTAACGTTCAAACTGATAAAGTTGTTTGAGCAAATAATCATTAACTTTGAATTTTATGGCTGCAACATTTTCCCAAAAAAGCTGGACATGTTTACCATTGTGTTACGTCACCTTTTCTTTTAACAACATTCAGTAAACGTGTGGGAACTGAGGACACAAATTGTTGAAGCTCTATAGGTGGAATTCTTCCTCATTCTTGATTGATGTACAGATTCAGCTGTTTAATAGTCAGGGATCCCTCTTGTCGTATTTTGCGCTTCATAATGCGCCACACATATTCATTGGGAGACAAGTCTGGATTGCAGGCATGCCAGTCTGTAACTGACACTCTTTTACTATGAATCTGATGGTACTATGGTTCAGATTAGTCAAAAAATAAATACATGAATAAATAACACTCCAATGAGTGGAAGCAGTACAGCCAATAAAATGAAGAACAACAGTATAAAATGAAGAAACATCTTCTTGGGAATAAATTACCGGTAATTTCATGTAAATTTTAAATGTAGGTTAGTGATTTTGCTGTTTTTAGGCCAACGGAGAAGGCTTTGACGGCCCTCACACTGATATTTTTTTAAATTGTCCTCAGCAATAAACTCTTTATTTAGTAATAAAATCAATTCATCGCCCTATTTTGATGACAAACATGGTGACTTATTGTCACTTTAGTCTCATATTGAGCAGCCAGGACAGAGGATTTGTGTTACATTTGGACAGTTATCACGCCATTTTTCATCTTTTTCATCAGTCACACTCTGTGGTCAGGTGAGAGTTTGTGTTGACTTGAAAATAGTGTTACTGTGTTTTTGTTTTTTTTAATAATTGAAACCGGCGCGCCAGCACCAATTACCATACAATTAAAGCAGCAACTGTCTTGTTGCTTTCGCAGAAAAACGGCAGCGCCGCCTTGCAAAACTCATCTAAGTGTACGCGTATGTGTGCGCGCGTGCGTGCGAGTGAGACACATTCACTTGACATCGCGTCCTCAATTCATCTGATTTCATAGCATGACGTCAAATTAACAAACCAACCCGGATTTCATGCAACGTCTGTGATGAACAAGTATTTTGTTTGTGCGTCGTCTACAGCGTTGGATCAGAAATCAGAAACACGACCAGTTTTCCTGGTGTTGGTTTTCAGTGGGATAGAACAGACGTCATTTCAATAGGGAACGTGTATTTGAAATATAAGTGAACTGAAATAAAATGAGTTACAAGCTTGATCAATGGACAAATTAAACACACATATCAAGATACAACATCACTTGTGTAGTGTTTTTGGTGTCGTGGATTCCATGCTTCCTGGTTGAAAGTGTCGGTGAAATTTTATTGGATATTTCTACACAAGCTTCAACTTCATTGGGTAAGATTTGTGTCAGGTGGAGATACCCCACAACTAGGAAGTAGTAACAGTAGTAAACAAGGGTAGCCGGTTCATGTAATGCTATGCAGGAGAAATAAAAATTAAATATGTCCTTGACAGCCGGTGTGTGGATGCTGTTTTTTGTGGGTTTATGGGGCAGCACCGAACCTCTCGACAACGGCCTGGCGAGGACCCCCACGATGGGTTGGCTGCACTGGGAGAGGTTCATGTGTAACACCAACTGCGACGCCGATCCGGATAACTGCATAAGGTGAGGTACAAGTCTTGAAGTAAGGCCGAGGAAATAGAATGTTGATATTATTATGGGTGTATTTTTAAAGGCAACCTGCAATTATCACAAAATGAAAACGCTGTTTCCGCCCGGTTTCGAACCGGGGACCTTTCGCGTGTGAGGCGAACGTGATAACCACTACACTACGGAAACTGGATGTGACAGCTTACAAAGGCTATTATGATTACAAGCAGTCAGCGCATAACTAGAAAATGGTCATGAACTATTCCAATTGGGAGGCTAGAGTAGACGCGACATTAGTAAGCATCAGGGGGAAAAATTTCGACACGTCGCAGAATTCTGCCGAGCGCTCGATAATCCCAGCCGGGAAAATTGATTCATATCTGACCTATTTTGGATCACTTGGAGCTCCACACACGAAAGATCCCCGGTTCAAAACAGCTTTTCGTAGCAAAAAATATTCAGTGAGGTATCCTTATAATGTCCGTCAACTAGTGTTCGTATGTCAGTTTCCGTAGTGTAGTGGTTATCACGTTCGCCTCACACGCGAAAGGTCCCTGGTTCGAAACCGGGCGGAAACAAGTTTTTCCAAAACTTTGGTGGGCAGTTTATTTTAATTTCCACGAACACAATATCGCACGTCAGTTTCCGTAGTGTAGTGGTTATCACGTTCGCCTCACACGCGAAAGGTCCCCGGTTCGAAACCGGGCGGAAACAAGTTTTTATTTTGTGATAAACTTTTACCTGTAATTCCCCTAACAATGACATGGTAAGGTTCCGTTGAATAAAACAAACAACACTGGAAAACCAAACAGATAATCACAATGTCTGCGCAATTTCATTTTGTGTGAACTATGGGCTTATTTAGTTTCACACAAAACTACAGTATTCTGTTGTATGAAGTTCAATGTGTTAAATTTGTCACCTAGTGGAAGAGAAATTTGCCGTGTTGTTGTGCCTGTCACAATACGTTGCTGGTTTTGAGAGATTACGAAAAATACATTTGGAGCGTTTGAGGTTGGCAAAAAAAAACCTCAAAAAATGAATCAAGGTGCCACTCAGCGTGGTTGCGGGCCTCGTGCTGCTTACAGATGTTCTAACATGTTTTTTTTTTTTTTTAATTCTAGTGAACGTCTGTACATGCTGATGGCAGACGTCATGGCGGCAGAGGGCTGGAGGGAAGCGGGCTACCAGTACGTCTGCATTGACGACTGCTGGATGAGTCAAAGTCGAGACGCCGGGGGCCGCCTGCAAGCGGACCCCCGCAGGTTCCCAGGGGGCATCAAAAAACTGGCCGACTATGTGAGTGTTTTGTTTACAAAAGAGCGAGGTGAATGTTTTTCATGATGCAGATTTGTTCAGTAATGTTCAGTTGTATTTTAACTTTAGGTATAGTGCATTTAGGACTGCTTTTGAGGGATGAACGTATAATTGTTATTGCAACACTGCCCTCTCCTGGAGACGGTTCGTCTGAAATGAAAGGCTTTGGTTCCAGGTGCACTCCAAGGGTCTTAAGTTGGGCATTTACGCAGATGTTGGCATAAGCACCTGTGCCGGATACCCTGGCAGTCTGGCTCACTACGACACAGACGCACAGACTTTTGCTGAGTGGCAAGTCGACCTGCTCAAGTTTGACGGCTGCTCCATGGACACCACTTTGCTTGAGGAAGGCAAGCACGTCGTCCTGTTATTTGCAACAAGAGTCCATTCTGTGATATACAAATCTAGGACATCATTTTCTTTGGCCTTGTGTTCACTTGTGGGCCCAAATACAAGAAATAAAAATGTGAAGCCGCAAATCAATTTTTATTCAGGGACGCTAAGTTGGCTGTTTTTAATCAGTCAAAGAGACAAATTGCAGTTCCGCCCAATTTGGAGCGCCGTGACCTTGTGGCTGTGTAATCAATGTGAGGGCGGGACTGGAGTTTTGCTCCTATGAACAAAGGGAATTTGAATACCTTTGAGTTGTGGGTTTTATGCAGTGTTTTATAATTAAATCTATTTAACGTCAGTGCCATTCTTCAAGCTTAGTTATCTTCATATTCTTGTAGCAATTTATGTTAACCTCTCTCTATATATACATATATGTATAAGGATCATGCCAAACTTACATCACCTGCCTTGTGACAAGTCATTCTGCAATCTGATGTTTAGTTGACGTTCGTGCCCCAACTGTGAAAAGAACCGATTATTATAAAATGTTCCAAGTCCCCCCACCCCCTGGATAAATGCCAGACCTGGGGAATGGGGCAGGTGTGTAAAATACATTTATTTTAAACTTCCTATATTTGTCCCTTTGAAGGGAATAACTTGTCAGGGTCGACTTCATTGCCTGCATCTAAGGGGCAACTGCTTGAAAAAGCCTGCGCCATTAAAGAGTAACATTTCAAAAAGGTAGGAAGATGACTGCTTTTCAAAGGCAGTTCTACATAGTCAACTGAATTTTCAGAAAATTATAGAGGCAGAAGAATAGATGGCATTTATTCACCTGTGCCTTTCGGAAAAAATTGAAAGTGCGATTTAAATTCCAGCATTGTGGAATTCTCTCAAACTTGTTTGACCGGAGAGTACTTCAGATGTACAACGTTTTGAGGGTTCACTGGACCCGCTTTCTGCAGCAGAGTTAAGGAGTTCTTTTTAGCGTTTTATCATTTGTTTCACTTCAGGCTATGTGAACATGTCCAAAGCACTGAACAGAACTGGAAGACCCATCCTATATTCCTGTGAGTGGCCTTTGTACGAGTGGCCTTCCCAAAAGGTAACGCCTGACCCCAAACATACCAATTCTGGACTTGGATCACCAAGACATGGTTCAGGTTGAATCCTTTTTGTGACCCCACCAGCCTAACTACAACACCATTGCAGAGACGTGCAACCAGTGGCGCAATTTCGCAGACGTCTACGATTCATGGAGCAGCGTCAAGTCCATCTTGGACTGGACTGCTACTCACCAGGACATTATTGTCCCCTCAGCCGGTCCCGGCGGCTGGAATGACCCAGATATGGTATGACTGCGTTTGCTTCAAGCCTACAGCTAATGTCCTAAGATGTGCGCTTGCCTCCAGCTGGTGATTGGGAACTTTGGCCTCAGTCGAGACCAGCAAGAGTCCCAAATGGCGCTATGGGCCATCATGGCGGCCCCGCTGCTCATGTCCAATGACCTGAGGTCCATCTGTCGCCACTCGAAGGAGCTGCTCCAGAACCGCCACATCATCGCCATTAGCCAGGACAAGCTGGGCAAGCAGGGATACCGCACAGCCAAGGTTTAAAGCCAACCTTTACCACCTCATACAGTGGAATATTACATATTTATGTGTTCCACAGGTGGACCATTTTGAGGTGTGGGAGAGACCTCTGTCTCAAGGCTGGCTTGCCATAGCAGTACTCAATACACTGGAGATAGGAGGACCACGCAGGTTCTCCTTACAAGCGTCTCCTGGCTGGAAGACATGCACACCGCTTTGCAACATCACCCAGATTCTGCCCCAGTATGAGGAGGTCGGGGTTCAAATTGGACACCAGGTGTCAGTTAACCCTTCAGGCACCACTCTGCTTGTCATCACGCCCATCAGCATTAAACAGCATGGCCGAAGATTCCTTAAAATGCAGTGGTCTGAAAAACAGATGCTTCTCTAGACAAAATAATAATAATAATAATAATAATAATAAAACATTTTCTGATTATATTCAGTGCAAAGTTGAGATGATCTGCCATTTTCGGTGACCAACTTGTCAGTATAGCTTGCTGCACTGGTTTCCATAATGAGCATCACAATATTCACAGTGAAGATGACTGAGAAGCAGTTTGGTTCATTTTCACACATTTATTGAAAATTGTGACAACTTGACCCAGAAGAGTGGCTCACATCTTAGAACTGGATGACCTGGCCCTGTTGAGAGAACACAAGTATTGTCAGGAAGAGAAAACACAGCTGCTCGAATATGTCAATGGCAGATAAGTAATTTTAAGATGGAGTAATGGAAAGCAAATGTTGAAATATACAAATCACCCCACTACACATCACATCTACACTTCTTGTTTTGACCTTTGGTCAGTGAGGCATGACAAATGTGCTTTATTTATGGTGCACCCTTAGGGGTTAAAACCTGATTAATTCGGCTTTCAAATCCACCTTTTCTTGTTGCCTATCCATGAACTTGAGAGCTTTTGTAATGTTGTCATTGTGCAAAGGTCAGCTTGATTTTAAGACAGCACTAACTTGAAATATTCCTGACATTTGTTCAAACCATTGTGGTCACTGTTCAATAAATGACATTGAACACAAATACCTCCAAAGTCAAACTCCCCAACGGTGGTGAGACAAACCAAATGGAACCACCAATTGCACATTCAAATCCAAGTCATCCTTTGCGCAGATGCACACACTGTTCCATCCATACTACATTTCAGAGTTCACGTCAGTACAATGGTCCATGTACTCTCACCACACACAAGAAATCAAAAAAATTCGATCCAGCAAAAGCCAAAAGAAGTAGAGCTCCTGTGTCTCCCTCTGAAGAGGATTGAAAAAGTAAAACAGAGACAGGCCTCTTTTTTTGTAGACAAGCATGTGCAAGCTGTGTAAAGACTGACACATTTTCATTTTTGCTCTGGGCACGAAAATACAGCCCACATAGTGCAACCACTGAACATGAATAAGAGGGACAACAAATTCAGCACATTGGCACACGAAACGAGAGGCATCTGAGGTGAGGTATCACCAGTGCTTTCTTTGTTGGTGTGGTGCGTGCGTGATCATTTGCTTTATATGCGTCCAACCTGCATGGTCACAAAAATGAGGCTACGTGCGATCAAATGCAGTGGGGTCCATACCCTCTGCAACGGGTGGGCAACGATATTTACACCACATGTACCAATGTGCAACCTGTGGCCACGTGGATGTGAAAAGTAAGAACTGGCCTCAAGTGTGATAACTGCAGACAAAACATCAAAGGAAAACGTCTGGCAGCTCAGTACAACATGAATAGTGTACCTAACTGCCTTCCTATGGGAATTTGCGTTTGACTTGGTAGGCTCATATTTCAAGGATAAATTCACACTAATGGAGACAGTTACCAAGACTTGCTCAAGAAACTTGTGAAAAGTGTCTTGTGACAGTCTTACCTTTCTCTTCTTGTCACCTCCCAACTCAAAGTGCTTGCATCGCTTGATAGCCAGCATCCTCTTGGATCTGCAGTTGGCCTCCATGCACTCGAGCCTCAGCACAATCTTCTTTGTTGTCTTAGCCTGGAAACGAGGTGAAGATAGTGTGTGTGGGTTCACACACGCACGGCAGACCTTTGCAACCAGGATGGTTGAACTCACCTTTTTACGGAAGATGGGCTTGGTCTGACCACCGTAGCCGCTCTGCTTCCTATCGTATCTCCTCTTACCTGCAGGACATTCACTCATTAATGACATAACTGTTGTCAAATCTAATGATCCAATACTTGTCCCACTATCTCCTATGCAGTAACCTACACACCAGTATGTAAACTTACTTAAGAGGCACCAACCCCCAATTTTTTTCCCCAACATGTAGCTAAACAACCAATGAAAATGTTTATTCGCACCATGCTTTTACTAACTATCTGTAATGGGTGCCAGACTACGTTTCTTCAAGACTTGCAACATTTGAAGCAGATGGCATTGTTTGAACTATGATTGAGCAGATGATTGACGGTTTCAATGAACCGAGCCTGAGCCCCGCAAGCTACCGTCATATTTACCGTTTGTCATTGAACTGTTTTATATTCTCGGTGGTGAAGTGTTCATACAAGTATTTACTGTACTCATGACATTTCTATTGCATTAGCATAGGTTAGTGATAGACAAGGCCATGTTGGTGGCCCGTGCATTGTTTTGTTCGGGTGCTCAGCAAATACTAGAATAGTTAACTTTAAGTGCCAGTGTCCAAAATTTGTTAATTAACACATGGTGTTTGGCTGCAAAGATTATGGGTAGGAGAGGCAAAGTCTCATTTCACCCTGGACCGCCACCAATTTCAAACAAGGATGAGAAGAATATTTGTCAATGAACATACGATTGTGGCTTTCCAAGTCAGTTGAGCTGATCTCATTCTTGCCAATTCCTCAGTCAATAAATTGTTCTCAAAACTTTCAAGGTAAAGTGACATTTAGAAACATTAGAAAATGAATGTTGCATATCGTAAATACAGCACATTTAACAGGTCCACGAGAGGAAAACCAATTGGGATGGGGTCTACTGATGTGTGTATGTATGTACTAGATACATACATAGTATAAACCTAGCGCAAATTAACACAGCCAATAAAACACTTACCCTGAGCATAGAGGGAATCCTTGCCCTTCTTGTACTGGGTGACTTTGTGGGGTTGGTGCTTCTTGCACTTCTTGCAGTAGGTCCTGCGGGTCTTCGGGACGTTCACCTGAGGACATAGCTCAACCGTCAGCAATATTAAACAACCAACGATACTCAAAATATACATATGGTGAACAAAATATTTAAAGTTGAGAGAAGTCGTGCAAATCAAACCCTTCGGACACGTTGTTCTAACAGCTCGCAAATGGCGATTTACTCTGAGCGCATGCTACAACTTAGCATTGAATTCGCAATACTACTCATGCGAACCCAATTTATGTTGTTGATGACGCATAAATATCATTATCTTCCGATAATTTGAAGAGGACAATGTTTAACACCCGACAGGACGGCCAAACGTGAAAATGGCTAGAAGCTAGCTACGAAGGTAGCATCAACAGAAGACCAGTTTTCGCCCAAAAACTCATTAAACGTGGCAAATGGCGATATTGTTGCGAGTACAGAAACATTACACGCTTCTGTGAACAACCAAACAGCATCGATGGCTTATTTAATTTGAGATTAAGGTCGATTCTTTCAAGTGTATCCGGGTGTTGAGTGCATACCATGTTTGCGTCCCAATGCAGAGCAAAAGAGGAAGTTCGTAACCGGAAGCAGCTTTTTTCGTTCAGGTCTTCAGCCAATATCTACACTGCCCTCTAACGACCAAAATCCACACAGAGGCATAAACACACAAACCCTAAATACGCACGCACACGATAAACAAAAAAGCAGTTATATTGTGTTGAATAAATTATAATATAACTTATTTGAATACATGCAAAAATAAACTTTATAATCCCCCAAAAATGATATATTTGTAACGTCTTTCGAAGTAGCATTAATTGCAATAAACGATTTAAATCCACAATCTAGAGTAAACACGCAGGAATGTAGAGGTTTGTTAATTTTTAGCCGGTCTTTCTCTTGTCGCCCAAAACCGTCCAGAGGGCTGATATGAAAATGAGAAGCAAGAAAGAGAGAGAGGAGAAATGGGGAAGTGTGAGTTCCTCTGTGAGTGGGGGTTTTTTTTCGTTCGTTTTTTTTTAATTTGCTTCTCGCATCACAGACGAAACACATTTTCTTTGGAAGGGTAAAGCTCCACGCCACCACTTTTAAAGCTCAACTCCGCCAGTTGGTCGTCTGATGCAAGGTGAGGGTATGTCACATCCTCTTTCATTTCACTTCAGTCTATACATCTGTCTGCTGTATTTATGTTGTGTCTAAATCGTTTAAAAAATATATGGCAAATAGATTGTCCTTATCATATGTAGTTGGTACTTTCCTGTTACATTACATTGAAGTTTGACATTCACCTATTTTGCTCTTTTACCAACTTTGTTTTTTATTATCATGGATGCACACGCACCCACACACTCACCGCACACTTATCTGTCTGTTAGGAAGCATCAGAAAATAAAGGTTCCTGTTAAACAGCAATGGTTATGCTAATACAGTATTAGCTTTTACAGAAATGGATGTTTTGCCGAAGTAACAAACAAACGACTAACAAATGATTTCCTCCTCTATAAGTCAAAGTGTTTAAGGTCTCTGAGAACCGAATTAAATGTATGAAAACTCACTGCATAATTATATTATTATTATTTTTTGAGCATTTGTACATTAGCTTTACAGTATTAAACAGTTACTCTGACATTTTAGTTGTCTTGAGATTTGCATAATAGGCCACAATTTATTTTAAATTCTCCTCACTGTTGCTCTTTGCTGTTGTTTGTCCTTTGATGCTTGTTCTGTATAATTTATACAGGTGTATGTTATGTGAATATTGCAACAGTGACGGTTTAATTTTTTATTTATGAATTAAAATCAACTAGCCCATCACCGCTAGCTTTGGGCAAGATGCAGGGTACACCCAGGACTGGTCACCAGTCAATTATAAGGCACATAGAGAGAGACAAACATTTACACGAACATTCAATACTGAGTGCAACTTGAACCCACGCTGCCACATAAGTCTCTGTACCACAATAACATCAGTAGAAACTAAACGAGAAGAAAAATACACAGCATGCAGAAAAGTAGCACTGATGATTTTACCCACAACAAAATGTTCGACAGTATATTCAAACATGTACTCGCTGTAATAAATATTATATAATATACTTTTTTACAACGCATGACACGTTGAAAATTTTAAGATGAGTACACTTTGTTAAAGTGAAAATATATATGATTTTTATTACTGTGCTTTTTTCCGACCATATTTTATTTGAAAAGTGAATAAACAATGCCGTGGGAACTTATCAAATTTCACTTAATAGGTGAGAAAATTATTTATTCACAACAAATAATGTATCTTTCTCCATTGACTCATGCCAGCAATCTACAGTATAGTGACAGAGAGAACAAATAAAATATGTTCTATTAGATGGCAAAAAGGATGAAATTGATATATGTATCCTCTTTTTGTGACAACTTTGTTTGGTGGTGTGCCGTGCGATTTTTCGAACTTAAAATATGTGCCTTGGCTCCGTACAGGTTAGGAATCACTGGTATGGCGGACGTCATAGCTAGCAATGTATTTTTGGCGCAATTGCAAACTAATTTCAAACCGCGTTTAAAAATGTAAAAATGTAACACATTGTACATGCATTTTCAGAGGTTATTTTAAAGCAAAAAAAAAAACCTCTTGACTTCGATAAAATGGCTCATGATTTTAAAACAATAGGAAGTTGTGCGTCCCAGGATGACAACAGTTGAGAACCACTGATGTAAACTGTAAATACAGTATACCACAAATTGTGACCCCAAAACAGTTCAATGCCATCGCAAACACATTTAACAACATTACCCTGAACATCATATAGCTTAGAGATCATTAAAAAAATACACTGGAAGCAATGTTCCCTCTAATTTTCCATGTGTCTGAGCATTCACACAAACTCCCTGAATGACACGGTGAGCAACATCAGACGTGCACACGTCGGCCAAACCAATATAACACCTGTCCAAAACTTGAGATCAAAACAATTTACATGATGTATGTATGTTATCGGGGTGGCAAGGTGGTCGACTGATTAGCGTGTCGGCCTCTCAGTGCAGAGGTGTAGTGCTCGATTCCATCTCCGGCCTTCCTGTGTGGAGTTTGCATGTTCTCCTCTTGCCTGCGTGGGTTTTCCCCCTGTTTCCTCACACATTTCAAAAACATGTGTTCAAACAGGTTATTGGAACACTCTAAATTGTCCCTAGGTGTGATTGTGAACGTGGATGGTTGTTTGTCTGTGTGCCTTGCGATTGGCTGACAACCAGTTCAGGGTGTCCCCCACCTCCTGTCCGATGACAGCCGGGATATACTGCAGCGGGCACGCAACCCTCGTGAGGATATGCGGATTAGAAAATGGATAGATGGATGTTACAACGCATTCCAAACCATCTATACCTGTATATCAAAATAGAACATATAATTGAATACATATTTCTGACACGAATAAAATCAGCCCTAGTTTTTTACTTTTATTTTAAATACAATGATTAAGTCTCAATACAAACTGCACCAATACATTGTCCACTTATAAATAATGGAAAACATTTTATTTCATAAAACAAAAATGTCTAGCGAAAGAGCTTCATTTAAGGGGCTCATGAACTATGCCCATGTTTGGACTTCCTGAATTGAACAATCCACGTGTAGCCTCGAGCAAGTGAGAGTGTACTATATGTGTGTCAGTGTATGCTTTGTAGTGTTGGTCGCAGTACGCAAACTGTCAGGGAAGTGGGAATGATGTGGTCTCCCGTTTGTAGATTAAACTGGCGTGGAAATGAAGGAATGAGTGGAGAAATATAATATTTGTGCATGGTGCGCTGAAGGGTCACCGTGTGCCCTCTGAAGGTGAGAGTTGTGCGCAACTGCTCACACTGGCATCTTAGAGGGAACATTGACTGTCAGTATATCTGCATGTAACAGCAAAAACCCCGTTTAAATTTAAATTTATAGTAGCTTATCAGCATTCATCTCTATGTAAAATTTCACCAATACCTCATTGACACAAGTTACTACTTGTCATAGGATAAACTTTTCAATCAGGCAGGGCATAAACGCCATTTTGTGACAGCTAATGGTGTAACAGAAGAGCACCAATTATATACAAATGGGTGAGTTTATTTGAGAATAGCCAAAGATAGGATCCAATGACAAAACAAATAGGTGAATTTGTGTATAGGAAGTTTAAACAGGGCTTCACTCTACACACTTGTTTAATCGTTGGATCATATTTATTGCAGAAGGTTAACAGCGTGGCCCTCGAGCGACAAACTGAAAATGACCCATGGCGTATAGTTGGGGTGGGGAATGCCGGATTAAGCAATAAAATGGCACCAAGGAGGTGTCACAAGGGGGAACCACATCGCGTATGTGAGGTATTAAAAGATGTCATGAAGCCGATGCTATGATAACTCCAGTCGTGACAGATTACATCTGTGTTGAAGCCATTGCTGTCCTGCAAGCCTGATGCAACTTCCCCATCAGTCTGTCTGCCTTTGAGTCAACTGCCGTTCATATTAAAAGACACACACGTACACATTCTGATGCTCCACTCCGTTACTTTAGATCAGTGTTCTCCAACTTATTTTCCCTTACATGGGAGACCCTTCCACACAAACCTAATGCCAATTAAACATAACAACCAGGTCTACCGCTGAGGGCCATAGGATAAACAGTTGCCTACTTTCAAGAATCAAAAGTCATATTGTTCCAATAATAAATTGACAATTAAGACTAAAGTTGTACTTTTTCCAAGATAAAGTTATAATATGAAAAATGCAACGTTATTCTCCCAATATTATACCCTTTATATTGCAAAAAACGCTCTCTCTCTCTCTCTCTCTCTCTCTCTCTCTCTCTCTCTCTCTCTCTCTCTATATATATATATATATATATATATATATATATATATATATATATATATATATATATATATATATATATATATATATATATATATATATATATATATATATGCAGGTATGTATAGCCTAACATGCATTTTAACCCTTACAGGTGAACTTAAACCTTCTCTAAGCTTTTTAATGCACAACTTAAGTACAGCGTGACTATTAAACTCAAGACTCAGTCAGTTCATTTTTTTGGCTTCATACCGACATATAGAGTACTGTTTTATCAAATGATACAGAAAGGAGATCGCTTTATGAAAATAAGCACGAATCACAAAGAAAGTGTCGCTAATCTTGCTTGATGATCAGATGGATGACCGGCGCTGCTCCGCGTTGGCATGGCTTGCTCACATTGCTCATGGAAGTGCTCACATTGACAGCGCGATAAAAGGCCCGGTTCCAAGTATCAAATTAGCCGTTACACCGAATATACACAACAAATGACAGATTCGTTCACTCCAGTGGCCGCTGGCCACTTTCAACAACCTTGCAGACTACAGCGATCTGTTGATCATTCATTGCAGATCACGCCGGCGTGAAGCATGTGTGACAGCATTTTGGAAGACATTTTCATTAAGCGCTCGCAGCAGAGGAGGAAAACGTCACCGTTGAACTATAAAGAGAGATGGTTCATCCTCACACGGGACAAACTCTCCTACTACGACTACGATGCTGACAAAGGGGTAAGAATGGAACGCTGTTTGGCCTTTTAATCCACATCCTTGAAGGGAAAAAAAGCTGTCAATTGTGTTTCCCAAATGATGTTGATCAGTTGAGCGTTTTCAAGCAATTCAAGGATTTATTGACATTGATCAATGGTTTCCAACAACTGTGCTGTGGTTTTTTGTGAAGTGAAAGCTAAAAAAAAATCTCACTAAGTATTGTGTAATAAAGTCAACTACAATTGCGAAATGACTGTCTGACCCTCTTTCTTCTGTACGCCCATATGGAGGTGAATATGTTTTTATAATTAACTAACTATTAAAATAACTCATAAAATGGGCTCAATTAAATTACGTGACAAAGACGAAACCAGAGGACATTTTCACTTTAATTATAGTTTGCTTGATAAACGTAAAGTGTAATATTTCAGTGATCGATTTTTAAAAACACTCCCCCCCCCCCACAAAAAAATGTGTTTTCAAATGTTGATTTAGTTATTTAAGTAGTTTTCCTTGAACTATAATAACTGTGGAAATGATCCCCTTTCAATTAAATGGTCATATATCTAGAAATAATGCTCATCTATCTATGCGATCAATGTAGAGTGACAGGCAAAATAGTTGAATGTTCTTCCACTGGATGTCAGAAGGCACAATTCACCTGTGTATTGTTGTTGCAACACAGTAACTAGTATTGCAATGTAGTGGAGTACAAATGTTTATTAACTGTGCTTTGGTAGAATTTTCATGCATCTGTAATTTGATTCATTATTTCTGTTTTATTTTATATGACTTTCTCGGCACTATTTTTCCTAAATAAAATGTATGTACTTTTACCCCGAAATCCGTCTTTGTTACGAGTTACATGTACCACAAAACAAAATACGAAGAAATCATTTGTCGATCTAAAATGCCTGAAACGCGAAGCACAAAGCAGAAGTAGTCTTGCCTGTTCTTTTGTGGTAGGGATACAGGTAGTCAGTAAATATGTATGCTTTTTGTGACATTTTTGTTTGGTGCTGTGCTGTGAGATTTTGCTCATGTCAAATATTTGCACTGGATCCACAAAGGTTGAGAAACACCGCTTTGGTGCATGGTCAATGTTTCGATATTGCTTTGTAAAAATAAATACAGCATTGTTGTACTTTTCCCGTCTGTCTCGCAGAAGCGAAAAGGCCTGAGGGGCTCAGTGGACCTGGAGAAGATCAAGTGTGTCGAAACGGTGCAGACGGAGCACAACAGCCCGCAGGAGCGCATGTATGCATTCCAGGTAGAGTTTGGATTTGGCCATGTTGGAAGATAGTTGTCTTGGTTCCTGGCAGCCCCCTTTCCAGTGAATAGAGAATAATGTGCAATTAGTGTAAGAAGTGAAAGAAGCAGTCCAGATGTGGGGGCTTTTGTGGTGCTTGCAGGTGTACACTGGGCTACTCGAGTCTTACCACACAGGAAGCAAGAGTGTGAGAGGCATTGGTGAAAATACAAATTGACTAACTGTGTCGTTATCTTTAAGGTCATTTACGATGAGGGGCCGCTGTACATCTTCGCAAAGACAGAGGAAGTTCGAGCTCAGTGGATCAAGAAGCTGAAAGAACGTCAGCATGCAAACTGATATCATCACTTCGTGGAGGAAGTGTGTGCTCATTCAAATGTGTGTACGCGTGTGCGTGTGCGTGTGTGCGTGTCTAGTGGTGCAAACCAACAAGGACTTGATGCAAAAGTACCACCCGTGCTTCTGGATCGACGGCATGTGGCTCTGCTGCCAGCAGGAAGTCAAGCAGGCGATGGGCTGTAAGGTTCTGGATAGCAAGAACGGTGAGGATGAGCCACACGTTATTTCTGAAAGATTCTACGACTGCAGTGATTGCCAGAAATTTCACCTAAATTACTCAGCAACGGTATTCATTTCATCACGTGTCTTGAATTAACCGGTGGTGTCCGACTGCGTTGTGTTTAAGAATATTGATGACACACAGCAGGATTTCTTCTTTGCGTTTCATGGTCTCAATGACAAAGCTTGACAAAAACAGCGGAAAACAATGTCCTCCTCGACAATTATATTGATACCGCGTACCCCTCCTCGCGGAAATTTTTGTTTTACCCTTTGATAATGGAGGCTTTAGTGAAAGAACACATCAGGTATTTATAATTTCACAGATTTTGTGTAATTACAATGCAGTACAGTAAGTATTTCCAGTTTTTTTTTTACTGGCCGTGTTACATTATAGTCAGCAATTGTATTAATCATGTATCTTTAATCATGTATCTTTCAAGATCTATACACACACACACACACACACAGAATGTGCATATACATGCCGGCGATGCATAGCAACAGGCAGAACAATGAAATGCTCTTCCACTACATGGCAAAAAGTGTCTTGCCCTTCTTACAAAAGAATAATTGCTTTGTATTCAATTAAAAAGTCCCAGATTTTACGCTGAGTGAGGACATTTCAGAGTCAAATGAGACAACATCATCATTATTTCAGTGTACATATACTTTTTTTGCGACAGGTGGTGTGCCATGAGATTTTTCAAATCGACATTGTAAGCCTAGCTGGATGACTAAACTCCTGAACATCTTTTTCCCCCCAATAGGCTTGATGTCTCGGAGGGGAACCCGCAAACCTCTGCCCCCGACTCCTTCAGAGGTAAGCACACATTTATCGCTTCACTTAAAAATTCTGTAAAAGTAGAGTGAATTGTTCGCTCGGGGTCCAGGGGCTTGGCTAACATTACCGCAGAATATCCAACTTCAGATGGCAACAAAAGTTAAAAAAAAAAAGTAATTGGACAGATCACAAGACAAAGCAAGGGCAAATGTATTTAGCAGTGGTGTCCTATGCGGTCCAGCCTCTGCTGGACTTTGAACAACATATAGTCCTCAGCAGTTCAGAGCTGAGCGCACAAACCGCTTGGCTAAAAGGACATACAGTACTGGAAAATGACGCAAGAGGACTGGACTGCACCATCTTTCATTCTGATTAAAATGGCAATGAGGAAAAACACAAATTGAATAAAAGTGTGTCTGCTAGTTACGAGGCAATTTCTGGGTTTACAAGACTGGACTGTACAATTTTTTTATTGTACTTTAAGTGTGACTCAAAAGGGCCCAAAACTCAAATATATTCCTCTTACCGAATTGCAAAAAAAAAAAAAAAAACCCAAACAAAAACCAAACAGAGCTGCAATATGCTGTCCATCTGTAAGGCCGCTTCCTGGTTTACTGAGGGTGATGTAAGACCTTTTCAAATTCGGCAATTACTGAGGACAGCTCCAACGTTACCCAAACAGCAAAGAGAAAGAGAAACTAGTTGAAGAAAAGTTGAATTGTGGAGCAAACTGCTTCCTGCTACAGATGATGATGTAAGATGAATGGACAGTACTGTTCCATTTTTTTTTTTTTTTTTCCACGGGCTACTTCCTGCTAAAGAGAGCAGTGGTAGGCACGTCAGTGCCTCACTCATCATTCCATCATTATTTCAGACCATGCGACTCGAACAGCAAAAAGAGAGAATACATTTCTTTACAGGCCTACTTATGTTGTTGTTTGCCACTTGCATGTCGTTGTTTGCCCGGTTTTGCTCAGTAGCAAACAAATACCAATCAAAACAATCCATTGCATTTCAAGTTTTGTGTGTTTGGCAGAGGTAACGATATAATATTGTTTTTGTTTTTGTTTTTTTTGTTTTTTTCAGGACAAGCCCGGCCGACGATTACCTCCGCAGCTTCCCGAGGCCAACGAGCCCTGCGCGGGGATGAGCGTCGTAGCTCAGTACAACCACCCGGCCATGATGTCGCACGACCTCGAGCTGAAGAAGGACGAGGAGTACACCATCCTGGACAAGTCCGACCCCAACTGGTGGAGAGCCAGAGACAAATACGGGTAGGTGAATCTATCGCCTAAGGTTGGCTGCCTTACTTATAACTATACTTAAAAATGTGTTTGATGTTGTAGAAATGAGGGTTACATACCCAGCAACTATGTGGTGGAAGTTGGACACGGCCTAGACAGATATGAGTGAGTCTCAACATGAGTCTGCTTCGTCAGAATTCCTCATTTAATTTGCATGTTATGTCGAAAAACACCAAATTCTCTGAAAAATTGTCTTTCTTTTGAAGTTGGTACTGCAAGAATACAAACCGTAGCCAGGCAGAGAAGCTCCTGAAGACTGAGGTAAGACTCATTAAAAAGCGTCAAAAGCATTTAGCCCAGTGCTCATAATTGCAATACTTGTCCTCGCAAGCGTCTCGGATTGGGTTGAAGAATTAATCCTATTCAAATTGACATCAATTTTTTTTTTTCTCCAAAATTGTTCATACCTAGTTTCAGACTAGCTGGAGTACGTCTCAACTTACTTTTGGTGAGAGCTGGATCGGTTACTCGTCAACCAATCGCAAGGCTAAAACACAGGGCAAATGTGCTAACCACGATGTAACCATGCTGCCAAATCTAGCACAATGCCTTAACAAGCGCAAGCTCAAAGTTGTTCAGTATTTGGATTGCCTCACTTTTTTTGACCCTCAGAACAAAGATGGAGGCTTCCTGGTGCGAGACTCCAGCAAGCCAGGGAAGTACACCGTGTCTCTGTTCAGTAAAGGCGGCGGGTGAGTTTCACTCTGCTTCACACGACGCTATTTACGGTACAATAGCATGTATCCGCTGGATGTAGCACAAAAGACGAAGTGTAACAGAAACAGTGGATTGGATCACATGTAAATCGTTGATGCAAAACCACTCTTATCTCCCTGACCCCATCTGCTCTGTGGATAATGACAGGCCCGCATAACCTCATGCATCATGTGATCGTTTCTTTCTTCCTGTCCGCAGAGAGGCCGGTGGCATCTGCAAACATTACAACATCTGCACCACCCCGCAGGGACAGTTCTACTTGGCCGAGAAGCACAACTTCAACAACATCCCGGAGCTCATCAACTACCATCAGCACAATGCCGCAGGTTCACGAACATTAAGCTACTCTACACACTCTGTGAGGATAATATCACACAAGCAAGCCATATTTTTTAAACATCCCATGTCACAGTTTTTTTTTAATAGTCTTTGATTCCTTTTATCCAGTTTACAAGTCTATTTGGGGTCAAAACTAGCAGACTGTTCTTTTCAAATTAGTGTTTTAAAAATGTTCATATGTGAAAAAGCTTTCTTCCGATTGGATCTCTGTTTTCCTTATTTTAATATGGATCTGTTGTGACGCCTCACAGCCGCCCAGATGACACAACTTGCGCTGACTGACCACATGTGTATGTGTGGCTGTCTCTTAAAACGCATTCCTTATCTGAGGTTGGTAGCTGATGCAAAGGTTTAGCTTTGCACTAGACGCCGATGTATTGTCGCTGTCGGCTATTTTTCCCCGAGGTCAATGGGTGTGTAGTAACCACAAAATGGGCAAGTACTTGAATAATGACAAATCCACATCACAACAATGCCGAAAACAAATGTGCTCATTTTTGCCTTTCAAAGTCCACTGAGTGCCAACGACAAAGCGCATAGTTTCAAAAATTTAAACCATGTTAGACACTCATTTTGACCTCTGTTATGCATACTGTAATAAAAGTGGGGGAAATGTGATTTTGATGACATGGGATCTTTAAATGCACATTAGCCTTTTAAACATGTTTGGTCGACCTCTTTAAGCTTGATTATAAGTAATACTTTCCTGTTCTCCAAATCACCAGGCATGTTTAGCAGACTGAAATATATTGTTTCCGATCGAGCACAGCCTCCATCCACAGCAGGTCTTGGCTATGGTAAGTGTCACTGAGGAAACTGGACAATGCAATGTATTTAAATCAATGGATTGGAAGTATTTTAGTTAAAACATTTGGAAACAATTACCCATAAGGGACTGAAAAGTGGGAGTAGAAATGATGATGAGACTGGCTAGCAAACTGGCTTGTGATCTAGATACAGACAGACAGACAGACAGACAGACAGACAGACAGACAGACAGACAGAGACAATCGTTAATGACTAAAAGGAACATACAGTAATGCAATAGCATTCTTTAGTTGTTGACTTGTTGCGTATGCCGCAGGTTAAAAGACTACATTACCCAAAATGCCATTGGACTCGGAGAATACTTCATTCAACTCCACTTTACACGCAACATGAAAACATATAAATACTGAAAACGTTGACAATATTTAAATAAGGGTAAAAATACGAGTAAGAAGACACAAATCCTGTTTGTGTTCCGCAGGCATGTGGGAGATCGACCCCTCCTGTTTGACTTTTATTCGGGTCCTGGGTACGGGTCAGTTTGGCGTGGTGCAGCACGGAAAATGGAAGGGCCAGCACGACGTCGCTATCAAGATGATTAAAGCCGGGGCCATGTCGGAGGATGACTTCATAGAGGAAGCCAAGATCATGATGTAAAGCGCAATCGATCGGTCATCCGAGAAATGACACATGATGTGGTGGTATGCGTTGGATCACGGGCCCGCTATTTCAAACTAGGATGCTCCACCACGAGAACCTGGTGCAGCTGTATGGCGTGTGCACCAAGCAGAGCAGCATCTACATTGTGACTGAGTTCCTCTCCAATGGCTGCCTGCTCACCTACCTCAGGGAGGGCCTCAGGCAGCACCCCACCTCCGTACAGCTCCTGGAGATGTGCAAAGACGTCTCCGAGGGAATGGCCTACCTGGAGTCCAAGCAGTACATCCACAGGGATCTGGTGAGAGGGCACAGACTGCATCATGGTGACTCGCTCCAGTGGACAATTTTCAATTCAAATGTGTCTTCATTTCCACCCCAGGCAGCCAGGAACTGCTTGGTTGACGGCAACGGAACAGTCAAAGTGGCAGACTTTGGTTTGTCAAGGTAGAATCACAGCAATTCTGTAAAGTCTTGTGTTACAGCTACAGTGTTGTCACAGCAGCGCGAGAAAAATACACATTCTTTTCTTGTAAAATGAAGGGCGAGCAAGGCCTTCTACTGGCACTATCGGATGCGCTGACCTGCCAGTACATTTACAACCTAAATTGTAATGTTTGGTCAATGGAAGTGTTCATGTTAGATTTCTTTATCCAATCAAATTTCAGCCTCCATACTTATAAAACCCAAATTGGTCAAAAAGGGGATTGACACAACCGTTGGGGTTATTATCATTATTACACTGTATATTATTACATATTAGGTTATTCACCCAAGTTTTGGGTTGTTGT
This sequence comes from Hippocampus kuda, assembly GCA_901007745.1. Lineage (NCBI taxonomy): Eukaryota > Metazoa > Chordata > Actinopteri > Syngnathiformes > Syngnathidae > Hippocampus > Hippocampus kuda. The sequence continues at coordinate 21,060 of CAAKHF010017843.1, read as the reverse complement.
GTTGGTTATTTATTTTGACCCGACTTTTGGGTCGGTCCATTTTTGACCCATATTGGGTTCCATTTGACCCAAAGTTTTCAGAGCATATGTACTGCCACATCATTGTAATCTTCCCAGGGCCTTCAAAAACACCAGTGCTGGTCGATTACTTAATTCAAATTATATTAGCAATGTGGCTCTTTAACCAATCAGAGATTAACCTTCGAGTGCCAGCTTGTTGGCAGAAAATAACATTTTCCTGTCCTCTGATTGGATGGTCCAAGCAAAACGTATAACAGTGAACCCTAGTATACAGTATTTGCCAGTCACACATTTGCATTTCGCTGAAAAATTGTTTTTGTGCTCAAATCCAAGCCATAAATAAAATTGTTTGGGTGCCATCTGGTGACACCACGCTTTTCCAGCAACTTCTACTGGAGTGAGGGGAGGAGCTTCATTTAGTCAGGCCATAGTCTTATCTAATAAAAGAAAGTACTTTGCTGCCATGTTGTGGCATCTGTAGGCTGCCACAAATTTGTTTTGTTTTTGTCATGTTATTCGGCAAACATTTATTCTGCAATTTCTGTTCTTTTTATGTGAATGATAGTTTCTCTGACGCTAATGTCATATTAAGAGGTGGACTAAGTCCTCACTGAAAGCCAGTTATAACAACAATCATAACAATGTATAACTAAGTTTATTATCTTCAGGTACGTCCTAGATGACGAGTACACAAGCTCTGCGGGCTCCAAGTTCCCCGTCCGCTGGTCGCCTCCTGAAGTTCTCCTCTATTGCAGATTCAGCAGCAAGTCGGACATTTGGGCTTACGGTATGTAATGGTATCGTCCAAAAAGCCATTTTAAAATCCCCTTTGCTGGTTCATGTTTAGGTACAAAATTTGACACGTCCATATGTTTCCAGGGGTGCTGATGTGGGAGGTGTACACTTTGGGGAGGCTCCCGTACGACCGTCTGAACAACAATGAAATCGTGTCTCAAGTGTCTGGAGGCCTCCGACTGTACCGTCCTCAGCTGGCATGTGAGAAGGTCTACAATGTCATGTCGTCGTGCTGGCTCGATGTAAGTACAAATCCACCTTGGAAATGTTGGTTTTATGGAAATACACACTTGATAAGTGGTTAGCGCATCTGCCTCACAGTTCTGAGATTCTGGGTTGAAAATGTTACATCTCGTTCTCCCTGTCTCCCATGTTTTGGGTTTGTAAACTTGTAAATGTTTGTTTTTATTTTCTGACAAAAAGCAAATACCTCACCAGATGTATTTGTATGTGCTTTTTACCATATAGTATCGCAGTACAGTTTATTTTTTTATTTAACCTATTATTGTTTTACATACCCGTTTTCTGCAGTAGAATCTTGTTTCACATCATACATTTCAATAATAAGGTTCTTATTATTGAAATCGATTTCATTGTAATGTTGCATATATGGACTTTTTATGCCAATAATGAAAAATAATTAGAATTGAAATAAATTAAAATAAAATGTGAAGTCGTTCACATTATTGTTTTATGTATATATATAACATTTTATGAAATATAAACCTAAATTATTCAGTAATTATATTGTTTATTTATTTAATGTACACAAAAGAAATGTGTTTGACATGTGTGATTTTTCTATTTTGTTCTCTCTAGAAGGCAGACGAGAGACCCACCTTCCAGGAACTGGTGTTCACTGTTCAGGATTTGCTGTATGAACTACAGTAGATTACAACAGCAGCAACTTGGAAAATGAACGCAAACTTGTGAAATGTTTAAACATAATGTAAATTACCGGTTTGGAACAGCTAATTTAAAAGTGATATCCTTTTTAGACGACCATTGTTGAACACACAAACATATTGTAATGCCTTCAGTGTAATCAAAGATGCGCACAGTCGCATATTGCAATCTGCTCGCACTTTTAAATGAACCAAAAAAAAAAAAAAAAACGGCGACAGAACAGTGACAACAGTCCATCCACACAAGAGGTGGTGATGGCCGCAACTCACGCCCATACGCTCCACACGCAGACTACCTGTCTGCCCTGTCACAGCCAATCTTCCCCTCCTGGCTCATCGCCTCTCAAGTGGCCCCACCCTCTCACTCACAAATTACAATGAGCAGCTATTACAATATGAACGTTTAAGTAGAACCGTGCTTTTTGAATGCATTATTAATTGCAAAATAAAAGCTATGTCAGACTTTTGAATAAAGAGCGTTGAATACTACATACTGTACAGTAGTTTATTTCGAGCCGTTTTGCGGCGTACGTCCTGTGTGCAATGCAGGAAGACGTCTTATTGAGGTCATAGGACCGCGCCGCGCGATTGGTCCGTTTACTTCCGGTCCCTCCAGCGGCGCACATTTATCCACGTGAAGGTCAGCATTTGGGAGATACGGCGTTCTTCAGTTGTGGATTTCTTCGGACTAACGTCGACTTTCATTCGAGCATGGACGGAAAGACGGCGAGCGCGGACCCTCAGCTGCAGCAATTCATCGAGATCGAGTCCCAGAAGCAAAAGTTTCAGCAGCTGGTGCACCAAATGACGGAAGTGTGCTGGGTAAGTGTGGACCTTTCCAGCTAGCTTTGACATCGGTAGGCTAGTAGTTCATAAACGATGGGAGTTTGTTATTGTTATGTCCCCACCTTTAATAAGGGGGAGTACTGTATAGCACAGTAGATGCTAATATGTAGGCCCAGCGATAAGTACATAACAGTTCGCTTGTTCTGCCAAGTGCTGCCAAAGCTCTAACTAGCTGAGTCTGAACTGTCTACAAATGGTTAAACTGTGACATTGGTGTGTTGTTCCCGTATTCCGTTTTACTTGATACATTTAATTAAATGAACAATAAGTTCTGATAAGGCTATGCTCGCCGGCGCGTACTTGAAATGACATGCGTGAGTTCGCCTGGTGTATTTAAGGTAAAACCTCAATGGAGCTAAACTCCAGATATGACATGTATGATATGACTCGTGGGTCCGTTCCAAGTGTTCTTCAACAGCCAACAGAACTATATGTTGGCGAAACTAGGCGGTGTCAGTTTACCTGACGATGTGTGCACGAACCTGTCACAGCAGCGGAATTTTCAATTGTCTTGGTGTATTTTCGAGTTAGATGTTAGAGTGTACAAAGTCTCACTCAATTTAACAATTTTATTACGAAAGTAAATTAACAGAAAAGAATAAGCGTTTTCCATTTCGTGAATCTGAGCAGTGTGTTAAAAGAATAATCTCCATAAAGTTAAAGCTATTAGATATGACTTATTTGATGGCTCTACATTTTTCGGTACTTGAACACCATAACGAGTTTTTACATGATATATTTGGGCTAACTTGAACAAACTCTTGTTAACTATCACTGTGATTAGTTCAGGGCCCGCTACAGGGCTGAAATTGTGAACACTTTGGTGGGGTTTATGTCTTTATGCTGGGTGAAGCATTCAGGAGATGTCACAATTTTGTCTGTTTGGTTGGGGGGGTTTTCGGACGTAGCAACCTAACAGTCTGTTTTGCCCCCACCAGGAAAAGTGCATGGACAAGCCGGGGCCCAAATTGGATTCCAGGACAGATGTGTGCTTTGTCAACTGTGTGGAGAGATTCATCGACACCAGCCAGTTCATACTCAACAGACTGGAACAGACGCAGAGGAGTCGAGGGTCTTTCTCGGACAGCATGACAGACTAACGTGTGCTTTGGAGGACACTTGCAAAAGCACGCCCACATTTGGATCTGACATGTAAACTAAAACGGTGTTTTGTCAAAAGTGCCTCCCATCAACATCTTGTTTTTCCCTTTGACTTGCAACACTGTTCTGTTGCTGACGGTTTTTTTCTTTTTTCCATTAATTGTGTCAACATGGATGTCAACTGATTTTGCAAGGGAAAACATTTTAAGAGAAGCAAATATGCATTGTGCCCGCTCGCCACAAACACGACAGGTCAGATTCATGTTAACACAGACGACACCTCGATCAAGGATGCGCGTGTGCTCAGACTGTTAAAAGTTGCATTGTACATATGAAATAAATCATGTTAGCAATTATTCAGTCTGTCATGCATGCTTGCAGATAAAAGACACAAAGTCAACAGGAGGAAGAACTTTTTCTTTGGTCTCACAATATGAGGTACAGTATTACCATGACTGGAACGTTTTTTTCCAACTTGCTCGATAATGTGACTTAAGTGCACTTTTTGAAGCAGCCATAAGTAAATGGAGAAAAAAAACAACAAATCAGAAAATAAAGCACAAAGTTAAGTAATCTGTCACTTCATAAATCAATTCATACATGACAATTCTTTCAAATAATTCATTCAACTTTCTGGCACCAAGAAGTGGAATCATGTTCTCACCTCAAGACCTAATAATTTCTTTTAAATATTGAGTGCTTCTATTTGAGGAACTACAGTATGTATTTATCCTGCCTGAACTTAAATCAATCAGTGTTCTGACCAGGAAAGCAAGAGGATTGTGCCAAGCAGATGAATTGAGAAAAAGTGTCAAAAATGTTAAACTAAGTAGAACAACTGCAACAGTGGAACCTCGATGCCTTAAATTCCGGTGCTACGAGAAGGAATACAATTCTGGACTTCCTGTATGCCAAAGTGAAGGGCACATTTGGCTTTTCTTCTTTCCCTCCTCTGGGGAATCTGATTAAAATATCTGAGACAACAGTGGAACAGCACATGGCCGACCATCATCGTGACGGTTTGGGCGAAAGACACAGTGGAGGCGCCAAAGCAACGTTTCCACGTCATGTCACTGGCTGGTTATGTGTCAAGATTCAATTTGTATAAAAACATGTTTATTCCTTCTACATTTATAATTTAATGTTCTATTTTTTTTTTATTGACTTACAGCGCTGTTCAAACTGGTTGTGTTTCAAGTGAAGTTAAAGCTTGAAGAATGTTGTAGTTTGGGAAACATGCCATCCATTTAGTGCTCCTCACATGACCTTATTTCAGCCAGCATCAAAGGATCATTTGCGTTTACGCTTTTGGAAACTTTGGTCCAAAAGAAGGACGGCAAAGAAGCGCATGCACTGGAATTTCGTGTGAGGAAGGAAACTGAAAACCAGGTAAGACTGCTGTGTCAAATACTACTGTATTGTGTCATGAACGTTTCAGTGTCGTGATCGTTGGAGAAAGTGAGGTCGAAAGCAGTAGTGAACAGGTACCGAAGGAAGAAATACAGAAAAAGGAGTTTTAAAGCAGAAGATAATTTCAATATGTTCTATGCGCTGCCACGAGTCTAAACACAATTGTTTGTAAAATATAAATTGAGCAGAATAATTCACTCATTTTTATCCATGTCAGGATCAGCCATTTCGCCATGTACTGCGGCAAGTGCCACCTGCTGTTGACTGAAAATGAAAAAAAGTAAATTCTATAAACAGAATATTCATCAGAATACCTTATTTAGACATGTGGGCGTGCATAGAACATATTGTAAAGAAAAATGTAGACTCAACTTCCCATTTAAGTGAAAGAAGGATGGAAAGTAACTCAGTGGGTCTGAAGTATACTGCATGTAGACCTCCCTTTGGCCACATACTCTTAAAACAGTTGGGTCAAAAATAATTCAAATTTGGTCCAAAACCCCTTTTGGGTTGACAGTAATCCCTTGCCACTTTGCGATTCACGTTTTGAGGCGTCAGTGCTTTGTGGGGTTTTCCAAAAGGAAGCAGTGACAGCTCAGATGAAGGCTAAAGTGACAGCCGAACCTGTCAGTTTTTTTTCTTCACTAAAAATAGACCATTATCTGATAAAAATGAAACCTTAAAACACATTTCAACTTATAAGAAGACAAGATGAACGTCATAGCGTGACCCAACACCATGTTTTTTTTCTCCAATTTATAAACCTCAGCGACACCGTCAGTGCCTCCAGCAGAAGAGTCTCCGAGTGAACCTGAACCTGTTCTAGATAAGCGAGAGTCTTCTTCTATGCTACCAACACGAGCCTCTTTGCCTCTCTCAGAAGGCAATGTAGATGAATGTTAATTTCTGTAGGTTTTAGAATTAAACATTGAAGTAAATAGTGTACTGATGTAATCTCTGTATCGAATATGCAAAATATCAATACTGTTTACATATTTTAAACATGCTGGTATGTACATACACATACACAAAGAAATCCTCGTGGTGGGAGGGGCGGAGGTGGGGGGGGCAAATCCTACTTTGCGGTTTTTCACCTTTCACAGAGGGTTCTGGTCCCCGTTAACTGTGAAAAATGTGGGATCATTGCATCCTTTCAGGTGACCCAAAAAGTTGGGTCACCTGAATAACCCACAAAATAACATAATTTTGGTTGTTTTATACAGAAGGATTTTTTTTTCCTTTTGTAACTTGTTTGTTTTAGGTCAAATGAATAACTCAAAAAGTTTCAGCTCATGCCTTTTTGACCCAACTGTTTTTAGATTTGCAGTGTACATCAGCAGTACAGTACCTGTATTTCCTTTCAGGGCACCGACCCACTTTTGACGCTTCCCCCCAAAGGCAGTTTCACGTCCGCCTTGGCAGGCCTGTCCTGGCTGGGGAGGGTGGCGTAAGGCCGAGGGCCCCAGCGTAGACTCCGAGGCCCCTTCCTCAGGTAGCGGGGCATGGACTCCCAGCTGAAGGTGATGTCTTTGAAGGCGTGTAGTAGGAAGATGCCCAGCACGATGGTGAGGAAACCGCTAATGGTGCCCACCACGGCGCCGGCGCTCATGCGCAGCCACTCCTTGAAGAGGATGGCCGAGCAGGCTATGACGGACGTGGTGAAGAACACATAGTAGATCGGTGTGACGATGGAGGTGTTGAAAATGTCCAAGGCCTTATTCAGGTAGCTGATCTGGATGCTGACGCAGAGCGCCAGGCAGACCAGCAAGCACCAGAAGAGGGGATCCCTCAGCACGGCAGTCCCGGCGACCAGTTCCTTAATGGCGATGCCCAGGCCCTTCACGCAAGACACGGACAAGGAGCCGATGATGGAGCAGATTGTGATGTAGACCAGCACATTCTTCTGTCCGAAGCGCGGCGCCACCGCGAAGATAAGCACCAGGCTGCTTCCCACGACGCACACCGCAAACACAATGAAACCTAGTGGGGAGCATTACAGGAAAATATGTGAGTATTCCCCACAGGTGAAAAAAACTGCTCGCACTCTGTACTCAAGTAGAAACACTAGTTTTGTCTTGGTTATTAATAATTGTATTACTATTATTGTATTCAGTTGGTACAGCTGTGGCTGTTGTGAAAACTATTTAAATATTATCTAAATAGATGCCACAAGATCGTGGCAAAGCACAACATTTGTCTAAAATTTAGACAAATTGAGACTCTCAATGAAGCTACTCAGAGTGCTACCTTTGCTGAAATGAATCTCCTGAATTCACTTCCCAATAGTTTCACCAAGATGCCACGAGATGGTGGCAAAGCACAACTTTAATGTAAATAAGGCTCCTCAACTCACTTCCCCTTAGTTCCTAGCACCAAGATGCCACCCAAAAAAAAAGGCAGAAAATCACTACTTTTGTCTGAATGAATCTCCAGGACTCTTTTCAGAAAGGTTTTTTGGTAGGTACAGAGATGCCAAACGAGTGGCAACACACCACTTTTGTGTGAATCAAGCTCCTCAATTCACTTCAACGTAGCCCCATGGCACCAAGATGCAGTTAATACAGCATCACTTTGCAGATGTTTAAAAAAAACACACATCTCCAAGAGTGACCAATATCCAAAACAAAACAAGCACTACATTTGTCTGAATGAATCTCAACAGCTCAGTATAGTTCCTTGATACCAAGATGCCACAAAGACAGCCAGACAATAAAAACTGCAAATCCACAAGGCGCTGTGAATCGCAAATACCTGTAATCGAAAAAATGTAGTCAAGTAGAACAACATTGTATTTGTACATGGTTACTTCCTCTGCAAGATGTTTGTTCAGCACATGTCTGACCTGGGTCTTTGAGCTTCTCCGCCATGGCGCTGAGGGAGGCCACTTCCTCCTCCTGGGGGGCGTGCACCACCATCACTGTGGAGCCCAGCAAGCAGAGGAGGCAGCCCATCTTGCCGTGCACATTCAAACGCTCATTCAGGAAGTACGACGACAGCACGGCGCTGCCAAGAAACCCGGCGGACGGTTATGACATAAGCTTCCTCTCCAGCTGTAAGTGGTGTTTTTTAGTATTTTTTTTTAATAGGGCTTGAGTGCACATGAATGCTGACACTATTTATTAGAGCAACCTCAAAAGTCCAAATACTACTAGAATTAAGTTTGAACTGTATGTGAATAGTGCAATGTAATGTAATACTGGAGTAAATATCATCATACAATTATGAGATTCAAGTAATATTAGTAAAAGAAAACTTTTTTTCTGAGAATAAAGTTCAAGGAGAA
>CAAKHF010017843.1:0-12679 GCA_901007745.1 Hippocampus kuda | reverse complement strand
TATAATTTTACTCCAAGAATAACACCATTGAATTATGAGAATAAAGTTATTTAAAATTAAGAGTAAACATAAAGCTATACTGTACTATTACATTTTAAATTAATATTGAATTGAAATATTAGAAACTTTTTTTTTCACAAAAATGAAGTTATTAAATGAAGTTATTTTCAATCATTCCATCAATGAGGTTCCTTAAAAAAAATGATAAAGTAGTAATACATTTAAATGGTCAAAGTAATGTATTACAATGACGTAGTATGATGAATACAATTCAAGAAAGTCAAATAATTTACAGAGAGAGACAGAGAGAGAGATTTTAAAAAATATTGTGACAATAACGTGATATTGTATTTTTGCAGAAATTAATACAGGAATAAAATAAGTCAGTGATTCCCAACCAGTGTCACTGGGACAGATTATCAGGTGTGCTGTGGAAATTATCCAATGTCTATTATTTTGACGACAAAATGTAGTATTTACCATCTATAGTGAGAGGAGAAACAAAGAAATGCCATAATTAACCTGCGTATATACTGCATATATACTTTTTGTGAATCATTTTGCTCAGTGGTGTGCCGTGAATTTTTTTCCAAGGTGGAGTATACTGTATGCCTTGGCTCAATAAAGGTTGAGAAACACTGAAACAGGTGATAATATCAGAAAAAAAAAAAAAATCTAATATTCGAATCAAGTCCTGAAAATCTGGATAAAAAAAATAATGCCACAAAAATCCTAAAACTAAATTTATTTTACAATAAACCAATCATCATAAGAAAACTAATTAATAGTATAGTTGTATTTTTTAACCAAAGAATTGTAATAGTATATATTTGTTTTTATTTTTTTTAAAAAAAGTTAGATTTTCACAAGAACAACATTTCCAACATACAGGAATGAAGTCACTTTATTTGCTATAAGATTAAAAGACTATAAAAATATTTTTAAAATAAATTTGTAATATCCTTTTAAAAGAATAAACTTGATCAGGAAAAAAAACACGAATGTCACGCATTACCAGTGGATTGTAGAACTTTATATTCCTGTAACACTCACAGTATCAAGGCGATATATTTTGACGATAGCTCGAGCCTGCTACACTATCCTGTGATGTATCAGCCAGCATTTTAGAATTCAACATTCACACGACCACTTGTAAATACCTCGCAGCAGCTAATGACGTACCTTACGAGGACACTCAAAGCTCCCAGAGGGGTGACGAGTGTGGCTGGAGCAAACGCATACGCCGCGAAGTTGGCCGCCTCTCCGACTCCCACTGCAATACAATCAGTGTGCGTTAACGCCCAGACACGCAACCTGCCATTCCACTCCTGGTCACGATGCACAAATGTGCTCTTTGCAGGAACGTGTGTGTGCAAAATAAGAGGCACATTTTTGGCAAAACATAGACCATCATGTTGAAGTACCACCAAATCCCTCTTACCCAGTGAGGTCCGAAAGAATCACTGCCTAAGTGCAGTTCAGTTGTATTTAACTTTTTTTAGTCCCACAAATTTGCATTTACTCTGTTGGGTACTTGGAGAGAAAAGTGTTTTTTGCGAGGTTATTAGTGTACTTACTTGAAATAAGCCCCGCCCACCACAGCCATTCTTTCAGGTAAGCATAGCCACCTTGACCTGGAGATGATAACGTTGTCATAATAACAACTATCATGGTGATGATACAGGTACTCCTCCTCCTACTACTACTAATAAAACAATAAGTGAGGATAAGCAGTGTATAAGATGGGTGGATGGACAGATGGAAGTAAGTACGTTTTTTGACAAGAATTTGGGGTTTTGTACACCACGGTATCTCTCAAAGAACAAATGTTGACCGTATTTCCTCCTCCACCGCAGTAATAGACTTTGTATTTCATTTTCAGCGTTCAGAAAAAAAAATATCGAAAAAAAGAGACGCAGAATAGTCATACGTTTTTGGGGCAGGGGGTGGGTGAGTACCTGCTCGCATGGAGCCCTTGCTGGCCAATCGTAGCAAACCTTTTTTCTTCAGGATGAAACTTGCACCGATAAAAAGACAGGACGACACGGCCAGGGAAAGTCCAATATAAAAGTCCACACGACCCGCTTCCATCTGAGACAAGAGTCCACAACAGACGATAATTGCATAGCTGTCAAACACACACGTATGACAGAAAAACACTTTCTTCTTGCCCTTTCCACTTCGACGAACACACAAACCATCTTTCGACATCACATGACGTCCTACCAGGCGAATAAACTTCAACTACTTTTTGGGTGGTGTCCAGAACGTCACGAGTGGGGAAAACAAATAAGTAGAAGGAAGTTTGAACGGCCTCAAAGTGGAGACGGTCATAGAGATATGCTGAAAAGAAAGAAGAAAGACAGAAAAAGACATTTGTTTACCTTGGAAGTCAAGTCGAGTCCATCATTCGTAGCTGTCAAGGGGCGGAACCAACTGGCGACTGCGCCGCCGCTACACTCCACAGACCGCTACGACCTGCGGGAATGAATACACTGTCGTCTCGTGACAGCCGAGTGACGATTGCGTTACAATCTAATGTCGATCGCGAATCGTTACGTCTATAAAATGGGTCCACGCGAAGAAGTATTACTGAAAGCGAACTAAGTCTAACTATTACGAGGATTCTGTTGTTAGTTTCAAGACAGTGAAGACATAATATCACGACTCAGACTTCCTTTGACTATTTAGCGGATACGCATTTATTTTGTCACTTGTGTTTGACAACAACAAAATGACTCCAGTTATTTGATTTGTTTTTCAAAATTCCGATTCCTTCATGGGCTGAGAACGCAGCATATCTCCCGAAGCGCAATTTGATTGGCTCGTTAGCGGTCACGAGAGCACATTCTCATCGATTTGATTGGAAGATCGTTGATTCGCAATCCGGAAAAACATCTAACCTTGACTACTGTAACGTTAAGTCTCACATGTCACAAACTTGATTAGTTAGTTTGTTGGGATTCGCTTCTTTGTAACCACTTGAATATTCGATAACTTTGCGTTTTTGATTGTGATATTTCGGCAATCGTGTAGGTTGTGGCGCGTGTTTCTGAGTTCGGCATGTTTTGTATCGATAAACGACCCTTAGCATTTAGCAAAACATTACTAACACAGCAGGACTGCCTTTTCAAAAATGAGGACTATTTTCTGCTTCATCACCAGGAACTGTAAAGCTGATGGCAGCTGGAAACAAAGCGCCTTTTTATCACCACATTCAATGCAACGCAGAGTCAGATGCACACGCAGCGATGTGCGCAAAGAGGAAAGAAGTTACTACATAACCACTCCCATCTTCTATGTCAATGCCTCTCCTCATCTGGGCCACCTGTATTCAGCAATTTTAGCCGACTGCATGCACAGATACAAGCTTCTACGGGGATTCAAATCGAGATTTGCAACAGGTAATTAATTTACATGCACCCTGTTTCTGTTACTCAACTGCACAGAGGACCAGGCCTTTGTAGTGGGTGTCGTGCATCTCTTCTTTTCAGGCACGGATGAGCACGGTTTAAAAATCCAACAGGCGGCCAATGCAGCAGGAGAAGCCCCCCTGACCTTCTGCACCGGCGTGTCCCAGAGATTCCGGCAGCTCTTTGGTAGCTGCAATGTGTCCTTTACAGACTACATCAGGACCACTGAGGAGAGGCACCGGCGGTCCGTAGAACACTTCTGGTGCACATTGTATGACAAAGGGTTTATCTACAAGGGCAACTATGAGGGCTGGTACTCCACGCCAGACGAGAGCTTCCTCACGCCGACGCAGGTGGCCGACGCCATTGATGCGAGCGGCCAGGCTATCAAGGTTTCACTGGAGAGTGGTCACAAGGTGCGTCCACAAACAATTGTGTAAAGGGGGAGTTTGCACTTTTAAAGCTCAGTAAATTTTGTCACATTTGTAAGGATCATTACAATAGCACTCTCTCCCCCCATTACAATGGGGGGAGAGAGAATCTGTCTCAACCATTTTTTAACAAATATGGCCAAACTTTTTTTTTTTATTAACTTTATTCTTAAATCTTTCAACTGAGGATGAAGCGGTTCGGAAAATGAATGAATGAATTGCTGGAATGATACAATACTGGCATGGAAACAAGTTTCAAAACATTAAAAGAGAATCTCCTATCCCATTACCATCATATCAAGAAATGATTGTTTATTTTTGAATTTGAATTGAATTGAATACAACTTTATTGTCAAATATTTTCCTCATAGTCAATCCAGCAAATGCAGTCAAATGCATTATCCCTGCTGAATAAATGACGGCTCTACTGTTTGAATGCCTATTTTGGTTAATGAAAAATGTTCATATCTCTACCTACCTGTTTGTTAGGTGGAATGGCTGAAAGAGGAGAACTACATGTTCCGTTTGTCAGCATTTCGAACTCCACTGCTTGAGTGGCTCCAGAAAACCCCTGGAGCTATCCAGCCCGAGCGGTTCCTCCAGGATGTTCTCCAGTGGCTGCAGGATGACCTTCCGGACCTCTCTGTGTCCCGCCAAAGAAGCCGCCTCCAGTGGGGGATTCCCGTGCCGGGGGATCCCGAGCACACCATCTACGTATGGTTGGATGCTCTGGTAAACTACCTCACGGTAGTTGGTTACCCCGACAACCACAATCATTGGTGGAGCGTGGCCCGCCACATCGTAGGCAAAGACATCCTGAAATTCCACACCATCTACTGGCCGTCTTTTCTCCTTGGGGCAGGACTGCCGCCACCACAGTCCATACACGTGCACTCACACTGGACAGTCAATGGAACCAAGATGTCGAAAAGTTTAGGCAACGTGGTGGACCCCTTTGAGCGCTCGCAGGCGTTCACCACCGACGGTTTGCGGTACTTCCTACTGCGTCAAGGCGTGCCTGATTCCGACTGTGACTACGCAGATCACAAAGTCACCAAGGTCCTCAACGCGGAGCTGGCCGACTCCTTGGGCGGCCTCCTCAACCGCTGCACCGCTCCTGCGCTCAACCTAACACAGACCTACCCACCATTCTGCCCTTTGTTTTTCCCAAGTGAGCGGGATGGTAGGGCGGTGCCAGAAGACTACCACCTGCTGGATGCTGTGCGAAACCTCCCAACGTTGGTGGAGCGCCATTATGAAGGCCTGCACGTATACAAAGCCTTGGAGGCCATCACTTCCTGTGTTAGACAAACCAACGGCTTCGTTCAACGGCACACACCTTGGAAGTTGAACAGGATGGACAGCGGAGACCAACGTTGGCTCGACACAATCATCCATGTCACTCTGGAATGTCTGAGGATTTACGGGACCCTCCTGCAGCCTGTCGTGCCGCGAGTAGCCGACAAGTTGCTGTCCAGACTCGGCGTGCGAGCTGACGAGAGGAACTGGAGCGACCTGGACTTCCTGCCGAGTTACAGTGGCAAAGACTGCCGCTTCCAAGGGAGAATGCTAGGACCTGATACAGGAGTGCTTTTTAATCGTCTGGAAAGTCCCACTGGAGATGAGCAAAAAACAAAGAAAATTAAAAAGCAGACGATTATCTCAAGGCAATTTACATAAGGACCGAGTTTTGAACCACACTCTCCACATATTTAAGGAAACCACCTAAATCACACGCAAACAAGCACGAGGTAGCGAAGACTAGAAAAAAAAGACTCAGGAAGAACCCTCAAACACAAACTCAGTGGGGAGGCCATTTGCCTTAACGACAGTGCTGAATTATAACTGGAAACTAATAATAACTCAATATCTCAAAATGGACTCCAAGACGGACTAATCAGGCGCCTCCACAATCATGAGGACATCTGTTGACTTGGCTGTTGTCCAGAGGACCATTGACAACCTCCACAAGGAAGGCAGGCGACAAAAAGTTGTTGAAGAAGCTGCTGCTTCTCAGAGTTCTGTATCAAAGCAAAGCCATAAAATGTTGACTGGAAGGAAAAACTGCAACAGGCAGAACCAGAGCCTTGAGAATAATACGACGCAAAACCCACTAAAATATGTCAAGGAGTTGACTGAGGCAAGAGCCAGTACATTAACACCCACTGAGAAAAGAGGTGTCAAGGAAATTGGCTCACGCAGGTGTCTGTTGTCAAACTACTCCTGAAACAAACAGTACATCACAGCTCAGAAGCATCTAACCTGGGTTCATGAAAAAAAGACGTGGGCTCGCACTTATCAAAGAGTGCATAGGATTCAAACTAAAAGTGTACACACTCACAAAATCCCTAAATAGTGTACGAAAAAAAAATCCGACCTATCAACTAGCGCCCTCATACAGAGGGACACAATTGAGGAATGCACATGTGGCTCGAATGAAAAAAAAAAAGACTATTCAATTTACATAATTTGCGTACATTGGTTGCGCATGGTTAAAATGTGACAAACTGGCCTATACTACATTAATATCTTTAAATAAAAAAGCTACTAGCTGCTTCGTTGGTGACGGGGATGTTTTAGCTTAGCAATCAGTGCAGCTGGCTCCAAGCTGGTGACTTCTCAGTCAACGGCTTCGAACTCCAAGCGTGGCGACCCCCTTGGGGTCTGAAGCTGCACTGCAGCAACACAATCAGCTATATTTGTAGGGTACACTGGGGGGAAAAAAATCCACTGGGTTTACTTAATACAGACATGGACATCGGTAGAACATGACTAACATTGTCTTGAACTCACATTTCGCATTTAAATATTTTCAAGGAAAAGAGTAGAAAACTACATCAGTTAATCAGTTTTTAATCATGTGCAACCGATGTACCTGTCCCAATTAAGTCCATTAATGTTGTTGCTTTTTCCCCAAATTGATGAATTAAAAGGGGGGTGTTTTTTATTTGTGTGTGGCGCATTGTGCAACTAGAGCAGTGGTTCTTAACCTTGTGAGAGGTACCGAACCCAACCAGTTCATATGCACATTCACCGAACCCATAACTGAAAAATTAAAAATTGGATTCAAGAAGTGTTCCTTCAGTATTGCCGGTGCGAGACTAAGTTGCTCAACTTGGGGTGAAAAATCATGCAGATAGGACGCTGAGTCCCATCCCGTTCTGTGATGCATGTTGTACACATTCGTCTGACCACTTTCTTTTTTTGCTCGACATAGTTAGCATGTATTAAAACATTCTTTAAAAAAAAAAAAAAATCACACGAGGTACGATCACGACCGGCACACGTTGCCGACTGAGCGAACTAAATTTCCCGCAGCACTAATTGGACAAGCAACGTAATGTGATCATCTGCAGCCAGTGATGGCCAAGCAGGCGTATCATAACTAAGTGACATGTTGAGTCGGGTGTGTCTTAACCTCCATGGCAGAGGCTCCGTCGAACCCCTGAGACGATTCACCGAACCCCTGGGGTTCGATCGAACCCAGACATCAATCGATGCCTGAGACGATCCAGAAATTGAAGCACTGTTCAGTCTTTTGGGTAACATAATACAAGTGAAAAAGTGACGATAAAAGACAAGAGTGGTTATGTGTGCTTTGTTTATGCTAAAGGGCTCCAAATATTGACTGCATATGAATGAATGTGCGTTTTAGAAAGCCAACCTTTGTATATTAAACATCTGTTTTTGATGGTATCTTGTAATTCCTTTGAGATGATGAAGTTCTGTGTAAATTGAGATTCACTCAACTGACTCGTGCTCCATCCGACCCTCACTCGTGAACAAGTCCCCTACTTAAAGTCCTCCACTTGAGGCAGGATCTCATCCCCAACCTGGATCGGGCGCTTCACCCTTTTCTGACTGAGGACCATAGTCTCAGATTTGGAGGTGCTGACTGTCATTCCAGATCGCTTCACACTGGGCAGTGAACTGCTCCAGTGAGAGTTGGAAATCACAGCTCGAAGAAGCCATCAGTACCCCTTCATCTGCAAAAAGCAGAGATGCAATACTGAGGTCACCAGAGCAGACCCCTTCAATGCCTTGGCTGCGCCTAGAAATTCTGTCCATCAAGGTTATGAACAGAATTGGTGACAAAGGGCAGCCTTGGCTGTGTCACTGCTGGCAATGCGGACTAGACTGTGACATAGGTGGTACTGGTACTGGTACAAGGACCTAACAGTCCGTAGCAGGGGGCTTGGCACACCATACTACCGAAGTCCTGGCCACACAGCTCCTCGAGGGACACAGTCGGCTTCTCCCAAGTCCAAAAAACACATGTAGACCGTTTGGTTGAACCAGTCTACGTGAAGTCCAGTAACAGAACACCACTCTGGTTCAGATCGGGAGGACCATTCCTCCCAATCATGCCCTTCCAAGCCTCACTGTCATTGCCCACGTGACCATTGAAGTACCCCCACCAGAATGATGAGTCCCTTGGGGGAGCACTCTCCAGCACACCCTCCAATAAGGGTGGGTACTTTGAACTGTTGTTTGGTGCATAGGCACAAACAACTTTGAGGACCTGTCCCCTCCTCGGAGGCGGAGGGAGGCTACCCTCTCATCCACTGGGGTGAGCCCCAGAGTACAGACACCAAGAAAGGGGCGATAAGTATGCCCACACCTGCTCGGCGTCCCTCACCTTGGGCAACTCCAGAGTGGAAGAGTGTCCAACCCCTCTCGAGAGGACTGGTACCAGAGCCTAAGCTGTGCGTGGAGGCAAGCCCGACTATCTCGTCAGAACCTCTATGCCTCGCACACCAGCTCAGATTCCTTCCCTGTCAGAGAAGTGACATTCCCCATCACAAGAGGTAATTTCTGTGGCCAGGGATCAGATGGCTACGGTCCTGGTCTTTTGCCGCCACCTACCTCATAAGGCACCGGACTCCTTTGGCCCCTGCCACAGGTGGTGAGCCCATGGGAAGGGGTGAGCCACGTTGGCTTTTCAGGTGCAGGCCCTGCCACGAGGCGCTCGCCAGCAAGCCTCACCTCCAGGCCTGGCTCCAGTGTCGGGCTCTGGTAACCCACGTCCGGGCAAGGAAAAACGTGATCCAAATTTCTCAATTGTCATAAGGGGTCTCTGCGCATGGAGGACCTGTTTGCCATGCGTGACCTTGCCAAGGGCCGAAAGACCCAGACAACTTGGTGCCATTAGGTCACGCAATCCCCTCCACCATGAAAATACCCCCACTCAAATGAAAACGTGATTGTCTAGGTAAAGAAAAAAAACAAAATTTTCTCTGGGTACTCCGGTTTCCTCCAAAATCCCAAAAACATGCATGGCGGGTTAATAGAACACTGAATGGAAGGCAAAAAAAATAGTAAAAAATGCCCTGATATCACAACATCGGACACTTACCTATGTCTCTTCGTCACACATTTTCTGAGGTATTCTTCTTTGATGTGTAATGGAAGTGCCTATCGAAAGAGAGAAAAAAATCAACGGTACAATGAGTAGTAAGTGGGTAACTACAATGTCACTTTGCAGTAATTGTTACTAAAAATGAAGCGTCGAATTTGCCTCACACTTGTTTTTTTGAATTCTCTAGATGGCACTCTTTGTGCTGAAAGTATACAGACTTGCCAGTTCTTCAAGCCCTTTATTTACACCAACAGTGACATCTAGAGGAGTCAAAAATACAACTCCTATCGTTCATCAAGCAAATTTGAAGTTTGTCTTCCCCATCACAAGTAATTGTTAGGTCCAACTTTTGTGCGGGGAAATAGCCTAACAATCAAAATGGTGGCATAATTGTCACAAAGAATAGTTTTAACTTAAAATACAAAATTACATTACTATAATAGTTTAAAAAATGGTTTAAACCTGAAATACAAATACACTGTATTCATGACATTGAATGGGAGGCTTGAATAATTTCATGTCATCATTGACAGGACCCCTGAGTGGACAATCTGCAACAATTAAAAACAGCACAAATTAACATGTCTGTGATTCTGTCAAACATGGCTGAATTGTCTTGATAAAAGGTTGAATGTTTATTGTGCAGGTGCACCTAATGTTGCGACAATTGAGCCTGTACAAACATGAGTTTATGGCTTAGTTATTTGTAACTGTAAAGGTAAAAGTGTCTAAATAAACAAGCAGGAAAAAAATTACAACAATTTTCTGGTCTATTTGAAACAAAAAAAAACATTTTGCTGTTGGTTTTATCAAAGTTTTCATTTCAGATTTAACTTAAATACAGAATACAGGTCGCAAACAAGACGTTACAAGACAAAAACTTGACATGATTTAATGAGAAATACACAAAACTGAAAAAAAAATGTACAAAGTGAAATAAAATACAGAAAAAATGCATTATTGTTATCCTTTCAATTTTTTTTTTTTTTTTTAAACATAGACTTTTCCATTTCTATCTTGGCCTCCATAATCCGACGGTGAGAAAAGCGATGTGAAGCGATGTTTTCTCGCCATCAGCATCGGACCTCCCACTGGGTTTGTGCCTCTTCACATATACGCGGTCACAGCTATGCCCTGTCAGGGTCAGTAATATGAATTGGTGCTCTGTCCTGGTTGTGTATCTATTTAAAACAAAAAAAAAAAGTTGGTTATGAAGAGGACGTGTGAGAAGATGAGACGATAAGCGAAGGAGAATCTGACTGACTTGAGAGTTGCTGTTGCAGTTGTCTGACCAGAGCGGCCGTCTGCTGCTGTTGCTGCGTCTGCTGCATGCCCTGACGTGGAAACTACAAGGTGGATACACATATGATAGTACAGTTAAGTGTAAAAACACCAGGAACAGCTTTGATTTAAAATTTCCTGTAAAACTTGAATGCATTTCTCTGATAGGAAAAGACACAGATAATTCAACCACACAATTATACTGAAAATTAATGTTGGGACTAGACAATTACTCTCCAATGGACGGACTAACGGCTTTGAGTTGTGCGCTTGCTTACATTTAACCTTCAGTTGCTACAGTCAACGCAAGTGATGTCATATGCAAGCTGCGCTCGTGAGATTACACTTTATAAACATGGCTGTGCTCTCATAATGGTCAGTGGAAACTTCAATCATGTTCTTCTTGCTCATCTCCTAACAACTTCTCACAGCATGTTACAATGTGCAACACAGGAGCTCTTCTTTGCTCCCTCCTGTGAATCTGACCTTGGCCGTCCTGAGAGCACCAATAGGCTGCTGGTCGAACAGCAGGCGGCAAACATCGTGACTGTGACAGTATGGTGTATGATAAAAGCCGATTTGCTGCAGGGGTTTGTTTTTAAATAAGTATATTTTAATTTGAGCTGCGAGGAGCGGTCAAGGGCCCTCACAACCCTGGAGATGTTGGGGTACTTTCACACTGGAAAATACCCCTTTAAAATATACAAGTTTTTGCCAGGCCTGATGTGATTGCCAAATTTCATCAATTTTTGCAAAAGTTCAGACCCTCAAAAACCGCATAATTTTTCGTCGCAAACAGCGCATTGCCACGGCAAAAGCATCCAAACAAATAAAATTATTTTGACCCCTACCTTATATGTATTTGTTTTTAAGATGCTCGACTAACTATTTTACTCTATTAACACCAACACACAATGAGTAAAATACACAAACACACTGTGTCGAGTCTTACTGTGCTGGGTCGTACCATGGGTTGCTGTGGAGGGAGTGGCTGCATGCCCAGGCCCGGATTCTGTTGCTGCCCTGGTGGAGGCACACCTGACACCTGCTGCTGCTGCTGTTGTTGCTGCTGCTGCTGCTGTTGTTGTTGCTGCTGTTGTTGCTGCTGTTGTTGTTGTTGTTGTTGTTGTTGTTGCTGCTGCTGCTGCTGCTGAGGAACCTGCTGCTGTGGAGGAACCTGCTGGGACTGGACTTGCTGCTGCTGCTGTTGAACTTGTTGGGCCTGCTGCTGCTGCTGTATGGAGACATTTGCACATGCTCTCATTGTGTCCGTTTTCATTTTTTTTTTCATGAAAAAAAATGTGTGGAGTTCGCTCAGTGTGCCTCTGTTCTTCATATGTCCCTGCATTTCTCCAAAATACAATTACAGTTCGTGACAAATTGTACAATACCAGCAATATACATATACATCTATCTATATATATTAGAGCTGTCAAACGATTAAAATATTTAATCTAATTAAAAATGCAACTGTCATAATTAACTCAAATGAACTAAAAAATTAATCGTGATCACTCACGCATTTTTTATCGTTTCTGAATTTCCTTTTATATTTTTTGTCCTATTTTTCTCCCATTTTAATGCTCTCATCAACATGGAATCATGAATCAGTTTTCTATGTGCAAAATGCAAATATTTACTGAAATAACAATTTCGATTTTCAATTTTACATGAACATTTTTCACTTGGAGCAGTTATTCACACATAATCTCTCACCCAATATTACTGTCCATCAACAACAGTGAAAAAAAAATTTTGTCACACAACAGCTGCTTTAACAGCTCTTTTTATGGATATCAAAACAAAGCAATATAACATTATAAAGTGCACGTCGAAGGTAAACTAGTACTCAGCCTATAGTGGATTTAAGCTATGGTTGCATACTTCGTTTTTCTCAAGTTTGCTCTGTACACAGCAGTCAGGCTATGTTGATTCTCTTGGTCCTTCTTGCGCGCAACTCTCTCTACGGTTTTGTGCATTTCGGATGACTACACTTGGTTCGATGACAACACTGGAGACGTTTTATATTCGCTAGGTCGCTACCACTGCACCGCTGAACTTCACCGTCACTGTCAGACGGAACACAGAGAAGCTCCACCCGCTCTATTTATATGGACACAGAACGCTGTAACCTTCCACACAAAATAGTTCCAAACAAGTAACAATCGCGTCAGTGGCGTACATCGTATACCTGT
>CAAKHF010017842.1:0-12016 GCA_901007745.1 Hippocampus kuda | reverse complement strand
GGGTGACGGGGCGGCCAAACGAAGCATCATCAAGAGGGGCGGGGGTGCACGACCAGTCAAGCCACGTGTCACCTTGAGCTCTCTGGAGGAAGTGTCCGCAAGAAGCCTGCTGGGAATTAGGGGTGTGAAGGATGAAGTGGCAGAGGAAGTCGAGCCAGGCGTCCACTTGTCCATATGTGACAACAGGTGTGACTGTCAATGAAGTCGGAGGGATCGTTTGGCCATTGCTTACTTTTTCTATTATCACCCAGGCCGATGCGAAACCAAATTTGATACACTGCCAATGTTACGATACCTTCACAATACAGTACGTGCAAAGCTATACCATTCACTTCAGCTACGATGATTCATGCCATTCTTGCTCTAATTCTGATACGATTCCCTCCAATTACGATTCATTTCAATCACAATGTAAAAATGCTTCTCTCTCAGTGTTATGGAAATGGATGGACAAATACAGTCGTAAAAAGTTTGGGAGGGTCATGGCTTATGAGGCGCAGTTGCTCCCTGCAAGTTGGAAAATTTTGGTTTGAGTATGGCGTTTCCTAAATCTGGCCTTGGCTCAGTGGTTAACAATCCTTCCCATTGCGGTTGTGTGCCTTCCCTCCGTGGTTTCCTCTCAAAAGTGCATGCTGGGTTAATCCCAGACTAATTTGCCCATGAGTGTGTGCTTGTCAATCTCTCTGTGTCAGTCTTGTGTTTGACCCGAACTGTAACGTGCCTTTCTTTCTTTAGGTTTTTAGATGAATCGGATCAATATTATACAGTGAATGATGAAAAGGGGCGGCCCAGTGGTAAAGTGGTTAGCGCGTCCACTTCACAGTGCAGAGGTCTTGGGTTCAATCTCCGCTCCGGCCTCCATGTGTGGAGTTTGCATGTTCTCCCTGGGCCTGTGTGGGTTTTTTCCGGGTACACCGGTTTCCTCCCACATTCCAAAAACATGCATGGCAGGCTGATTGAACACTCAATATTGTTCCTCAATGTGAGTGTGAGTATGAGCACGGATGGTTGTTCGTCTCTGCGATTGGATGATAACTGGTTCAGGGTGTCCCCTGCCTACTGCCCAAAGATGACTGGGATAGGCTCCAGCAGCCCCCCGCAACCCGAGGATAAAGCGGATTGGAAAATGAATGAATGAATGAATGATGAGAACAAATTTCTACACTGCGCATACACTAAAACCTTCGGTGGGTGTGTCTGCATGAAAATGTTTCAGACAATGCATCGTTTGAAAGTGGCCCCGGATCTTCAACCAGCCTTGTGGCTAATGTCATGGCTGAAGTAACTCTGTGTGGATAGTTAAAATGTGAATTTGCAGTGCAGAAGGGCTCGCTCACTGACACACTTTCAGAAATAGGCAGAGAAAAACAACTTGGTTGTTTGATTTCATACGTGATTGGTTGGCATGCGCTCCAGTCCAAACTCCAGACCCAACGATTTGTATACTCACCATTAAAAAGGCAATTTTCTTTTATATGTCCCCTTTAAGTTGTCATCCAGTAATGAGAGGTTAAAAACGGTGGATGAAAAAGCTTACCAAGAGTGTCCTCAATGTCGCCTCGTGTCCCCCTTTTGCCTCGCATTATAAACGGCGGATGGCTCCTCAGGTGTGCGCTATGCTACATTTGCTATTCAGCTCACTGCTGTCGCCGCCTCGCACCACCTGACTGGACACACACAAACACAGCCATGAACAAATGTACTGCTCACAGCTGCTGTGTCACCGACTTGGTCGCGATTTGACAGATCCAGGATTTTTTATATATTTTTTAGATGTCCATCATCAAGTTTCATCACCACCACAAGAATTTCATATTTGGGGTACACTTTCACATTTTAGCAGACATTATGTATATCTGGGACACATTAAGGCCAATCACTGTTCAAGGGTGGATAGCAATAAATTTTTATAGCACAGCAGGCAATAAGGCAAAAGGTTTTAATCGCTAGAGGGTAGCGTTAATGTCCATATTAATTAATAAGCTTTATCTACCGCGATGCTAATTTTTTAATGTAGACCCCTATTAACAATTCACAATATGGCACTTTGTATGCTCTATATGCCGTGTGTAGCATCTGTTCTTAAATTAACGAGGGATTAAATAGTGCGTATCTGTTATTCCCATGAGAATTTTGTACAAAAATCAGTGTATTTGAGTGAACAACAACTCATTTTTATCTGCATCTTTTGTTTACAGTAATCCCTCGCTATAACACGGTTCATTTTTGACGGCTTGGCTGTTTCACTGATATGTATATATATTTTTTTGTGCAGGTTTTTTTTTAGAGTGCATTGTATTCTGCATCCTGATTGTTAGCCAATCTAATGTCAGCTAATGTCAACCGTCTCTGCTCCCTCATCGCTGTACGGCTTGCCAAATTTTCTCCATGACAAAACCCACAATGCCAACGAAACGTTCTGTACAGTATTTCTAAAAACTGTCAGTTGTTTGTCAGAAAAAGTTTATATATTTATTTGTTAATGCTTGAGCCTGAAAACATCTTTGGTTTCATTCAATACAGTGTTGAAAACGTAATAATCCTTTTTAGAACACAACACCCATGAGAAACGAGAGATTACTGTATATAAAATCTAGAGTTCACCAAGTTTGTCAAGAATTATGGAAGGACAAAGGGGCCGAGCCAGAAATGTTTCAGTGGGATGACAAAATAAAGAGGTGGCCATCAGCTCACATGCATATGCCGAGAACCCTCGGTTTAACTGAGAAGTCATTGTTTATCATACCATCCATAGTCCGGGCTTCATGAAATAAAATTCACACTTTTCCTGAACTTTATCCAACACTCTCATAATACAAGCAGGATCAAATCTAAATAAAAGACAACATTTTGCTCATCTTAATTTATTACATAATGCTGTTTTTTGTCATTGCTTTGCTTTTGTGTACTTTCTCATAATCTACTTCTCATGCACTGATTTGCTAGCTAACAGTCAGTCAGAGTGATCAATTGTCACCAACAGCCGACACTATATTGCATGCTGCGATTGATGGCCCGTTCATTGAAATTACATCTAAAAAGCTCAATGACACTAAGCTCTCGTCATCCTCTGCAAGTGTTGCTTTTTACTCAAGGTTTGTTTGTTTCTGCTTGCATTATGAATGTGTTGGGCAAGATACTGTATGTAGCACGAATTATATGACTATGGATGGCATGATGAACAATGACTTCTCAGCCATGATGTGCACTTGCTATGATTTAAATTGACAAGACTCAAATGTTCCTTCGTAACTATCGATTCTTTTAGTGTTTGTGTTTATATCAATTGTAAATTAGTTATTTAAATATAATAAAAATTGATTGTGGCAGAGTATTAAGGTATATTTAGAATCATGCATCTGTGTCAAAAGTGACAGGGAAGTCAGAGGTGTCAAAATTTCCTCCTTTATGTGGGGCGGGCTGCCGAGATGAAGCTTTTGAGGAAAATTAAGGATCATTATTTTTAATCACATTAGAGAATCTGACAGTTCTGAACTCCAATTATGACAAGTTTTCTAATTGGTATGCTTAGCTGATACCATACATCAATGGTTGCTAGTTCTTGCTCCACAATCTCCACATGGCTGCATTGACTGATGACAAATCTGGCACTCTAAGTCAGCTTTTAAAATTGTTTATTCATGTATTTTAATGAGGATGTGATTTCCAAATCCAATAGCCACACACTGACAAGCAAATACAGAAGACCATTGTTGTTGTTGGTTAGCACGTCACATCTGAGTGATGTGTTGAATGCAGCGTGTTTTTTTGTTGTACCAGTGGGCGATTTTCAGTGACTATACAAGACAAAAAACAATCTGTCCAGCATTATTTATCTTGTTCTGGTCAAGTGATGAATAATGTTTCTTTTTTACTTTTTTCAGACCGAGATAGCAACAATGTTCTTGCTCTGAACCGAAAACACCGCCAAAGGAATTTCTTGATTGATTATTTTCTTAACACGCATAGGCAATTATCTTGAACAAATAACGGCTGTGTTTGCTCATACGCTGGCCACGGCCATATACAATGAATGCAATTAATGGATTTGTTTACAGCTTGGTTTGAAATCAGTTATTTTTATTTGCTTGGAGGCTCTGTTCTCATGAGAATTTTCATAAAGTGACCTTTAAGTGACCTTAAAATATCTCCAAAGATACTTCAGAGCCATAGTCTGCATTGAACACCAAAATAATGTGTTTCCAGGAACACGTTCCTAACCTCAGTGGCAACATCAAGAGTGTAAGTGGCCGAATGACACATTCTTTTGGGTGGGGGTGGGGTGGGGAGGCAGTTGAAAGCCGTCCAGGAAAACAGTAACTCTCCAAAAGAAGAAGTGAAATTAAATGTGCTTCATCGTTTGTGGAAAATATGTGAGACAAAGCAGTATTTATGATAATTTACTCACCACAAAGTTTCAGCTTCACAGTTGGACACATAGAGTGTAATTACATCCTGGCAGGAAATAATTATTATTATTTTATGATTGAGGTAAAACAGTGACGGTAGGATGCTGCGCTCACCATCTAATCATATCCTTGTCAGTATTGCTGGATTTATCCTGCCTGTCCAAGTGTGCCATTCTGATTTAACACCTTTTTGTCGATTTCAACGTGAATTTGAAACGTATAACGCAACCATACAAACAAACAAACCAACCGCGCAGATGTAATTATTTTGTTTAGATTGTTTTGATTTTTTTGAAGATGGTGTTCTGGAATTAGTTTTTAAAACTGGACGGTGATTTTAAACTGGACCAGCAAACTGGTGCTGTTATTAAATCCAACTTTTTTTTTTTTTTAGGCAGCTGGCTGAAGCTGAGCTGTTCCTCTCACAACAGCACTGAAAAACAGTAAACCATGCCATCCTTACATCTTGGCTGAGGTACAGCACTGCACTTAATTTTGAAGTCAGCTAGTCCTCCCTCAAGCGCAAGCCTCCAGTTGGTCCAAATTGCTGCTGCTCGCCTTCTAACTGGAGCTCGTAGGAGGGGGGCACATAACTCCAATTCTAGCCTCCTTACAATAGCTGCCTGTACGATTTAGAATTCCTTTTAAGATTGTTTCACTTGTAAATAAATCTTTAAATGGTATCGCCCAACCTTACCTCAGAGAATCGAGCTTTTCTGTTACCGGTCACTCCCATTGGAATGACCTTCCGTTTAAACGTTAGCCAAATCCCGTCTCTGTCCATCTTGAAAGCTCCTTTTATTTTTATTCTTTGGCTTTTGCCTCAGCGTGAGACTCAGCATTGTTTGAGTGTTTTATTTTTTTATATTGTTTTTTGGGTATTTATTTGTTTTAAATGTATTTGTTTTTACTTTATGTTAAGCACTTTGAATGCAGCTGTGGTTGTTTGTAAAGTGCTCTATAAGTCAAATTGAGATGAGTTTTTCAACTGCATGGCAGATCGTATTATAGCTGTTCAACCCCATCAATAGATCTCTCAATGATGCTTTACAGCACAGGTGTCAAAGTCAAGGCCTGGGGGCCGGATCCGGCCGATCACATCATTTTATGTGGCCCGCGGGAGCAAATCATGTGTGTCAACTATCATGATTCTTGCTGAAATCTGTACCAAATGTCAAATTGTCCTGGTAATAAATAACTTTGAGATTTTGCACCGACCCTCCGAGGGAAGCTGTAACTCCTAAGTGGCACGCGACAAAAAATGAGTTTGACACCCTTGCTTTACAAGTTCTCAATAGAGTTGTGGTCAGAGGAGGATGATGGCACCCCTATTAATTTTTCTCCCTTTTTGCCCATAGAAGTTAAAACAATGGTATCTGCAGCAGTGTGTGTCAGTGCATAATCTTCCATGAGATTGTTTTTTTTTAAATTAAATGCAAAAATTAAAACAAAACTGCAAATACAAACTACAAAAAAACTATGTTGCTTAACCACGTGGAACAACTTTATGAAGTAATTTTCCTTTGATAAGGCTCATCTGGTAAACTAATTCTCAAACCTGTTTGCAATTGATTCCTCAACTTGTGATTTACAGTAAAGTACAGTGTGTTGTGCTTTTCAAATTCTTGGATTGTAACGAGATAAAAACATCGAGCTTGTCTGTCCTCGCTGTCTTATATACAGAGCATACATTATCCAGTTGTTGATTTTAACTTTACTTCCCACTTGGCATTCGCTGAAGGGTCTGCTATTTCTCTGGCGCTCACGGCTCAGCTCGCTAATGCGCTCCAGCCTGCGCTTCGCTCTACCATGTAAATGCAATCAACTTGCTGACAGAGTATTTCTGTTGGCAAAGCCGGCGTTCTGTTCTCCACATTAAGAAAGAACTAATAAACAATTCGGCAAGTCATCTAAAAATAGAAAGAATAATTGCAGTGGGTTTTTTTTAAAAATCCATTTTTTTCTGCGCTTTGTTTTGACAGCTGTGGGCCACAAGTATATTTAACCTAATTTAACGCGACAAGGTTAATTTTGTGCCTCTCGGGGTACAGTAAGACTGATTGCTGACCTTTAGACATGCGGATTCATGGTCAACTTTTAATTAGGTTGCCCCCACTCACTTTACCACTTTGGTTTTCTAATACAAAAATCGCATATATGAGATGTAATGGCTGAGTAGGTTAAGTCAGCACTGTGCCCCCGCCTTGACATTACCACTGAAGGGCCTCGTGTATGAAAAGGTTATATCCACCTTCAATTAAATTTCTCCCGCTATATATTAATGCAAATGTTAGAATAATGGGAGTCAGGTCAAGGGACAGAGTACTAATGCTCTGGTGCCAAATTTACTTTGTTTCCTGGGGGGTCAGAAATGACTTCTCATAAACGCATCATTACGCCTTTATTTCACTCCTGCCTCCGGGACAAATTAGACAGACGTCACCTTGATTGCTGCTCGCTGTTGCAGCTCAGTAGATCATTAATGCTTTCGCCACTAAAGTGCTTTCAAGTTATACGAGTTGGTGTGTATAAGTGAAGCTGATCTCCAATGATGAAAAAAAAAAAACACGAGAGGAGGTGGTACTGCTTTATTGCTTAAATTTACCCCCATAGGAAATAATGAAAACATAGATCATCAGTTTGTGGGTGAAATTATGGACATCATAAAATATTGTCCAGTCCACCACTGGCAATGTTTTAAGGAGCATTTTAACATTCCTAAATGTCAAACCACTGAAAAAATCTGTTGTTCATTTTGACTTTCAATACAGAATTATATGTTAATTTTCTCGACCGGCCGGTGTATTTAGGAACCGCCCTGGGTATAATGCAGCAAAAAAACCAAGGCCTACTGAATCATGAGCTCATGGCTTGGTGCATTGATGCCAGCTATTGACTGGCTGAGTCAATTTTTCTTTTAAAAAAAGTCTAAAACCCTGTGCAGGAACTGTTGAAGCCTGGTCAGATGAGAGGCAAATTGTCCAACACAGAAGAGCACAGTTGCACTTGATTCGATGCCTTGAGAATTTCCGCCAACAATTTGAAAGAGTTGGCAGATGTCTGAATAAAGGTTCTTCATTACGTCACACACGACCAAGAATCCGAGTTTACACTTCACTCAGACAATAGTGCAATCTGATTCAGTTATGGTGTGGGGTGTTGGTTCTGTCTAATGCAAACGGCAAGTATGGCTTTTGTTAGCATGATGCAGTGCTCGCGGGCTGTCCTCATGTGGGTCAGGGGTGAAGCGAGGTCTATCCGGTGAGAAGTAGACTAGACCCTTGACTGGTCACCAGGAATTGCAGGGGACTCTTCAATGAACCTAACATGTTTTCCTAAAATGACTTCCATATCTCATTCTATGGTTAGAATCATTTTTCTTCTTCTCGAGTGACATTCTATACGAAGCCAAAATAAATAGCAAAACACGCTTGTGGCGCTTATGCTCGCTGAGTTAAAAGTCACACAAGAGGCATATCTTTCCCCAAACTGGACTACTTCAGGTTTCAGTGGTCACATTTGTGATGTTCGGACACAGGGATCACACCCCAGTGCCTGATGTAAGAGCATCAGGAACCAAACGTCGTGAAATCACACTGAAATCGATCCTGACAGTCCATCGCTTATGAATGTCACCAGCTTCCAAATGTGATGACAAATCCTATTGGGGTGAGAGTTTAGGAATGTGTGAGGAAAGTGTCATCTTGCATTACTGTGAGCGAGACTGGCGGATCGAGCTAAGTGGGGTGAGACTGAGATGGCAAGAAGCAAAAAAGGAACTATTGGAGGACTTGTGTCGATTTTAAAATTTCAAGTTACCCCGGTCAGATTATTTTTAGTAGGACTGCAGAGGATGCAAGGCTTTGTTGTTTTATTTTTTGTTTTGTTTTTGTTTTTTTTTTTCATTTTGGTCCATTTTGGAGTTTTCCACTAATCCTTGCATACAAGGGTGGTGGTGAGATCAGGTTGGAGTGCCGTAACTACATACTGCATATTGATTGGTGACTGCCATAATGAAGATAATTAATTGAGTATACACTGTTGTATATGTTAGTTGCTCCATGTACAGTTTGTGTGCAGCGATGGCTGTTTGAAAGTGCTCTATAAATACATTTGAGTTGAGTTGAGTGAAGTGGCAAAATTAAAAACGAAATCAATAAATTGAGGTGAGAGATATTTGCGTGATTTTGGAGTGACAAAACATGATTGTTTTGCTACATGCCCCCACAAGAGAGACCTTTTTCTTCTTCCTGATCTATCTATGTTTCTGTCTGTCTGTCGGTCTGTCGGTCTGTCTATAGGTTAGGTCGGTAGCTAGCTAGCTAACTCACTCATTCAGTATGTACCACAACAAAGAGATCAGAACATATTACTCCAGTCTGTATACTGGCTTCCACTCAGCTGTAAAATAGATTTTAAAAGATATTGCTACAGGTCTATAAATCACCAAGTGCCTTCGGTTCTTAATTAATACATTTAAGAAATTCTAAGGATTCTAAGGTCAGCAGACTGTAATCAATTCGTGGAGCCCAGAATTCAAAGCAAACGTGATGCATCAACGTTTAGCTGTTATGCTGCATGCAAATGGATTCCGATGCCAACATAAGTGAAATCAGCCCCCAAAAGTAAATGTTATTAAATCCAAATTAAAGGCAGTGGCCCCCACCACACCTATGATTATGTTTTTCAGCATTATGTCGTACGTTTTTCCAAACTCATGTTCTTGCGCTGTATGTTCTTTTTGTCATTTGAGTAAAATTTTTGCTTCTCCACTTTGCTTTTAAATGTCTTGATTTGTACAGGATTTTTTTCTCCCTTTTGCATTCAAATGTTGTATTTTGCATTTAATTAGTGCCTTTTAATCTGTCTATCTGTTGTACCATCCATCCATCCCTCCATCCACCCAAACCCACTTTCACCCATATTGGTCATTCAGTATGTACAAACCACTTTTGAAACATCCTTCCTCTTATAACACATTCCCTGAGTTTCATCCAGATGGCTTTTGAACATTTTTGCTTTCACTCATTGCAATAGGAACGGACTAGCATTGAGCTTTGTATTGCTTCACTGCTGCCCGATGGTCCTATGACGTGGACAAAGACAGTGAGGTAAAAATAATAGTGATAGTGCCAAGATTTTGTTGAAATATTTCAACACTGCCATTGGCTTTGAAGGGCAAAGAACCCTTTGTATTGTGGTTATTGTAGGAGGAAGGCCATGGCCAAATAAAAAATTGGAGATCCAACTTTGGCTAGAGCCACATTTGTGATACAGATTTTTTTGGAAAACATGGTCTTTTCTCAACCTTGAGTGGCATTTTGCAAAAAAAGGAGGCCGAAAAGTATGCCTGATAGCAGGCGGAAAACTTAGTTGTACATTTTGTATTAACATCGATTCATATCTTCTGCTTCTCAAACACATCGGACGTGACAGATGCGCTCAGTCTTGAGCATTAACTTGAGGCTTAAAGACGCTCCAAATGGCACGCTAAAAATATCCCCCACCCCTTTGCGATATTGTGCTCTTAATTTAATTTATATTAAGCACGCTGCGATTCCAAAGGACAGCGAGGCGTCCGCCGCATGCAAAGCAGGGGCAAAATGTGTTATCTTATAATGGCTGATGAAATTTTCTATATGTGCATACGGACATGCTCAACAGAATTCACCTAGCAATGTCCTTCAAGGGCCTTGTGATGATCATTAATCTTGTCGGCAAAGTGGAAAACACCTTTTGGCTCGTGAAGTTCTTGCTAGAATCCAAAACAATTTGTTTGTCTTGACACAAGTATTGATGTTGATCATTTGTCCCAAAGCTGTGCAGACTTACTTTACCCCTTGGCAAACAAAGCTATTTATTACGCACTTTTCCTCGTTCCATAAATTGCGGTCTCAACAGATGCAGTGCATGTTTTAAGTGAGATAATTGGGATCTGCTTCATGGGAACATGAAGAGAAAATAACACATGGAATGCAATGTCTTCGGATTGAAATCAGGGCTCTTCCAAATGTGAAAACAACCTTGCATATATCGAATGTCTTTGAATATGAGTGCATCGTAAATGCTTAGATCGGATATACCATGTGCCAGCTAGAGGTCACTGAAATACATGGGTGATGTTTACAAACCCCA
This sequence comes from Hippocampus kuda, assembly GCA_901007745.1. Lineage (NCBI taxonomy): Eukaryota > Metazoa > Chordata > Actinopteri > Syngnathiformes > Syngnathidae > Hippocampus > Hippocampus kuda. The sequence goes on along the minus strand of CAAKHF010017842.1, from coordinate 1,472 downwards.
AACCACACAAATAACACTCAGAAAATACTGTAGTGCAAATGTGTTACATTGAAGATGTATTTTACATCAAATTTCCATAATTCATTGAAATAAATGGCTTCTGTGCAATAATGTGGAGGTCACCCCTCATTTATGTCATGGTTTTGCTCTGTCTGTGTTTTTGTTTTCAGCACCAGCTGGAGCGGTGGGCGTGCCTCGTCAGCGGCACACCTGGTCCTCGTTCCTCTTCAAGCCTAGTTTAGTATTTAAAGACTGTCAAGTTCCAAGTCACTGTCGGATTATTGACCTTGTTTGCTGTTATTTGCTAGACACAGGGAGGGAGGGAAAGAGAAAGAAAGAGAGAATTTCTAGACTTCACGTTCATCATTGCACCTTTGCAGAAAGTTCCTTGTTTTGTAAGTATTTTGTTTTTCCAATTATTCTGGTCTGATTTAAATTATGTGAATTTAGGCTCTTGACATTTCGTTTTGTGCATTTTTTTGGGGGGTGTCAAATTTACCTTGCTGTTTGCAAGCACTTTCTGTTCATATTTGGTTTTCCTGGCTCTTTGTCGCCAGCAATTCCTCCCAGTCAGCAAAATTGGTCTGGCCCAGCTCTGGGGCAGACACGGCAGTACACTCGGCCCACATACCGCAATGAATGACGGTCCTGCAGTGGCCCACGTCTGGCATCCATGATGTGGGCCGCATTCGGCCCAGATCTGAGCCGCATTGTAAAACCATATCTGGCCCTACTCCGGCCCGACGCTGGGCCAGAACAGGTTCCTGATATCAGCCTTAATTCAACCTCAACTAAGCCACATCTTTCATGAGCCATATTTGACCCACATTAAAAAAAAGTCTCAAAAACGACTGTTATAAAAATGTTTATTGTCATAATTTGTGAACCTCACATATAACTCCACATACACTGGAAAAATGCACTTTTCTTTATTTAACAGTGAACACAAAGTCCAAATTGGGATGCAGCTTACTCTTGAACGGTATTTTTCTATGCATCAAATTGTTGCGCTCTCCATGCCCTCTTTTCTTCTCATGCTCTCCTTCCTGTCACCATCCCGATCAGGAGCCAGATGTAGCCATCTTTTGATTGTAACATCAATTTCCTGGTCTGAGGCCCAAGATGTTAGGCTGTTAGGTCTCACAGCGGCTGTAAGAACTGTAAGAAAACAAGAATGGACAGTGAGTTAGGAAAACAAGCATTTGTACATGTCATGAACAATGAATGGTCAGTAAAAATGACCCTTGAAATTTCTTATAATAATAATACTACTTTCATTTATAAGCGTCTTTCAAGACACTCAAGGACACTTTACAACTAAAACTAAACTAGGTGTGACGCTGTGGGGCGGAATATTTGCCACCAAAAACTTTTAAATAGTTTATACTAAATTTGAATTGCATGAATTGAAGTTAAGTGGCTCGGACAATGGATGGATTTGTATATTTTACTCTGAATCATATTGAATAACT
>CAAKHF010017840.1:6033-26483 GCA_901007745.1 Hippocampus kuda | reverse complement strand
GGGGGGGGGGGGGGGGGGGAGCGCGAAATAATTTCCTCTTCCTTGGGAAGGGCATGACAGAAAATAATTGAGAACCACTGCTTTAAAGTGACACAGAGGATGAAGATTCCATTGGATTTAGTGATTTGGAGTGACATTGATGGTTTGGTGAACTTGTTAGCATGTTCTTTATGCTATAGTTATCTGAATAACTCTTAATATGTTACTTGAACATACCAGGCACGTTCTCATTTCGTCGTTTATGCGTCATGTAATGTTAGCATATTTTATACTTATTCAGCGTGTTGTTTCTTATTTTATTTTATTTTTAAATTGCCTTTCAAGATGACATGTCTGTTCTTGGGGTTGGATTTTATCACATAGATTTCCCCCCAAAATGCGACTTATACTCCAGTGCGACTTATGTATGTTTTTTTTGTTCTTTATTATGCATTTTATGGCTGGTGTAGTCCGGAAAATACGGTACTCAAATGACCTTTATGAATGTTATTGCATTATTTTATTAACTGATAGTTTTTAATGTGATGGCAGGATCAAATTGATGATTTCTCACAATAATTAGGAAATTGATGAAAAACAATATGCAACACTTTATTTCTTTGAATTGTAGCCAACGCTCACATGTTGATTGACATACAGTGTCACTTCTAAAACATTGCTTGGAAATCACAATGTACCATACTCAGTGAGCTATTTTTAGAACAGGCTCTTGTGCTACTCATGTGGTCTTTGGTTGCTGCCTGGTGCTCGGGGGGCATCATTTTGATGACCCCTGTTATCGATAGTACATTTCAATTAAATTACCAGTAGATGTGTTGTTAGTATTTGTTGCTGGACCACTACTATGATATAAAAAGATTTTATTTATTGATTTATTTATTTTTACTTGCATTTAAACCATTGCTGCACCAGATTTGTCGCCATTCAAAAAGGTATTATGTTGGGACACTATCAAAAAAAAAAAAAAAAGGAAAAATAAAACTATTGAGACAATTTGGATGCACTCCCTTTTTTTAACTTCTTCATCCATTGCTGAGTTACATGTATCGGATTGGACCTGATCGCAGCGCCTGAGACTTGGGTGTCAAAAATTGTGATCTGGACAGCTGTAATCTAAATATGTAGTCATACTGTCTATTGATGTCAAATACAGCTCAGATGGCAATTTGTAGGAAAAATCTATATTTTTTCTTACTCTCTTCCTATATATGAAATTTCGATTTTCAGGTAACATGCTGTCATGAGTCAATAAATTGTCACATAGTTATTTGTCACATAGATACATTTTCTTTTGCTCGTAGATTTAAATAATTGTAATTGAAAAAATTGTTGAAATTCATTTTTCACACTATTCAGAACTGCCATTCTTTCTCCCTGTTATTCATCCATTTTTTTTAAATTGAGCTCTCACAATCTTTAGAATAACAAGTTCAATTTAGATAAAATATTGATGCATGTGTTTTGCCATTGCAGGTGAGGCAGTGGCAGCAGGCGATGCCCTTTGTGAAATTGAGACTGACAAAGCTGTCGTTACGATGGAATCTAATGATGACGGTATCTTGGCAAAGATCGTGGTGAGAAAAAAAAAGCCAAAATTAAATGTATCCTCTGGTTTACAGTAACACTATATGCATTTTCTATTTACTGTCAGACAAGATTTTTTGTTGTTTTTAATCCTGTCATTAAAATGGTTCTTTTGTGACATTTTTATTTGGCTTTCCCTGCACAGTAACAGTTACATAAAATTATTTTCTTTCGTGGTAGACATTTCTCCAGGACCATTCCCCACTGTAATGTTACTTGTTTTGAATTATTAATAGGCTTTCAAAGATGGAGTAATTAGTTGTCTTCTTCACCTCTCCACGATACCCAAATTATGTGCTGCAGTACAAATATAATTTGACTACCTTGTTCCCCGATCTGATTGATAGGGTCGGAAATGGGGGCCAATCGTTTGGTATCAGTTAAAAAAAACAGATCACATTTTTAACTTTTTCTAATTTTGAATCAAATGTTTTCGTCCTTGATTTGAACCGCTGATGATTTATTCACATATAAAATGGTATCGCCCTGGGATACCATCATTCACAAAATGAATTGGGTGATGAAGATAATTTGGATGTGGCCTTCTCTTTCTTCTTCATTGCATTTCATTGCAGAGGTATTGATTGGGACAAGGTATCAGCAGATACTCAAAATCAAGTGACTTGGGAAAAAATATGAGCGCGACAAGCCTTAATTTTAATATTTACGTGCATGGGAGAGAATGGACTATTCCCCTTCACACACGGAAGACAGACCCCTTTTCTGAGTGACAGAAGGTACCTGAGCTAATGAGAATGTTGATAAGAAAACCTTTATTTGTCTCACAATGGAGAAATTCCCCATTTACAGCAGCAAAATGATGAAAGGGAGAAGTAGAAGAACAAGAAGTATATAAATAAATATACATTATAAAATATAAATAGAAGCATATTAAAAATGGGTGAGTGGGGGTGAGTCCAGGTTTTCAGGTTTTCTGTCTATTCAATATCCTGTTAGATGTTTGCAACCTGAGCCATTTTGAACATCATGTTGCTATAAACTGCAGCCTTGTGATTCAAAAAAAGGTTTACACCTAATTTAAACCACTGGTCTTTTTGGTTTTCTTTCTTTTCCTTTTCCACATTCCCTTACACCCATCTTCCTTTGCTACTGTAGGGATGGTAGTTTCCATAGCAACCACTGAAGAATTGGGGGTAGGGGCTTGAGAGCTGAGGCAGGCAGAGAAATGTGGCCTGTATAAACCCCTCTGGATGAAAATGCGATGTGTTGTGAAGAAAACCACCAACTAGAAGCATTGCATGTCCAATGTGGGACCTTTTTTATTTTTATTTTATTAATTTGATAGATTTTTTTTAGTTGAGCCATAGATTGTGTTAAATATTCATCTCTAACTGCTTTCGTAAGGTTCTAACTGTTGTTGTTTATTTAAAATGGATATTGACTACTATACCATTTGGTCGAATGATCATGAAGATTGCAATTGGCATAGAACTCCAAAGTGGTTAAGTATCAGTGTCATTTACCAATATCCAACCATGGCTCTTGGGAACCTGGGTTCGGCTGAATCGATCGCTTGTGCTGCGGCCACAGATTATTAAATCTCATCATGCTGTTAGAGCATTGGTCTACTCTACCATGACCCACACATTTTAATCTTGAATCTGCTTTGGGTACAATCAATCAAACAGGTTTGTAATGACACCGAAATACAAAGCTTCCCTGCGTTCACTTGAACTTGTTCATGCCATTATGTGACTGCAATGACCATATTTGTTAACTGTTGCCAAAATTAGCTTGACTTTCATTTACCACCAGATAAACTGAATGGCTATGTAGAGGGGAAGTCATGTCCAACATTTTCTTCACAATAATATCTTCTATGCACCCCTACTCATGTAAACATGGTATTCTGATTAATACTATGTTTGTGGAATAGAATTTAAGCAGAAAAATCCACACTTTTTGGTCTTTCTCTGGGAGAAGCCATTTTGCCACTTGCTTTTGCCTGAAAATGACATCACAGTGCCTAAGGGCTCATCTTGTGAAAGCCACATGACTGACCCCAGAAAACATGCTAAATTGTCTCTCAGTGTGACTGTGACTGTGAGTGTGAATGGTTGTTGTTTGTCTATGCGTGCCCTGCGATTGGCTGGCAACCAGTTCAGGGTGTCCCTCGCCTACTGCCCAAAGACAGCTGGGATAGGTTCGAGCACCCCCCACGGCCCTTGTGAGGGTAATGCGGATCGGAAAATGGATGGCTGGATGGATATATATGAATGAAACCAAAGATTAAACCTTCGTTCAGGCTCAAGCATTAAAAAAAAAGGTTTCTTAAAAACAACTGAAAGTTTTTAGAAATACTGGACAAAACATTCCATCGACATTGTGGGTTTTGTCATGGAGTTCATTTGGTAAGCTGTACAGCGATGATGATGGAGACTGTTGACATTAGTCTACAGTCCCTTAACCAATCAGGATGCAGAACACAATGCACTGTAAACAAAAAAACTGCAGAAAAAAAATCTGTGAAAGATGAACAGTGGTATAGCAAGGGTTACGCATGAATATACTGTATGTATATATGTATGTGTATATACGGTATATCTTTATAGGTGTGTGTGTATATGTACATCTATGTTTATGTATATATATAAAAACAGTTCACGCTGCATAATGTATTAAACGTTAGCACTGAATATTCATCATAACGAACAACAATATGTTTCAGCAAACAGTATTTGACTACTTTAACGGTACCCTGTATTTTACAAGTCTGCAGAAAGCAGATTTGTAGACTTTCTCCCTACTTCAACCATTTGGCGCCAGACTTTGCAAATTTCTTTTGCGCTGTATTGACGGACAACAAGAGACAGCTCACAAAAAGCTGATCAAGTGCATCGAGCAGTCTATTATGCATGGCCTTTCATTTCGACTGAACCAGGATTGATTGATTGACAATGTCCAGTAGACCATGGAGACAGTTGTAAATGCCACACAGTGTATTTAGATTAGCTCTTAACAGGATCTTGAATCAGTGGTGACAGAAAGCATACTCGTGACACAACACAACAGCCAATTATATATCAGTCTAGTGTTTCAATTACAGTGAGCTACAACTTAGCATGCATTGTTATTCTTCACTTTCTTTCTGTCTGATGAACATGTTTATGTTAATGTGCTACCACTTTATTGAGAACAAAAATACTTATAACTCCCGCATTTCAGATCGAGGAGGGAAGTCGCAATGTACGCCTGGGAACTCTTATTGCTGTTATGGTGGAAGAGGGACAGGACTGGAGACAGGTTGAGATTCCCTCTCCATCTGCACCTTCACCTGCTACCCATGAAACTATTGCCACTGCTGTGCCTCCTCCTGCTTCTTCACCAGCTCCTCCTCCAAAAACAGTCCCAATAGAATCGTAAGTGCCATCTAATGGTGTTGCCACAATACGAGCAATCCGACTTTGATACTATACCTACATGCACATATATATATATATATATATATATATATATATATATATATATATATATATATATATATATATATATATATATATATATATATATATATATATATATACTGTAGTACCTAGTGCTGATAATGAAACAATATCACAGCAAAAACTTTAAAATAAATAGAACACAGTGGAATAATTGCTGACAGCTCAACAGCTTAAAATTCTGCAATTTATAAGGATGCTAATTAAAATACATTTAATGAAATGAGTATAATATACAGTACAATCATTGAGGGAGGTCTTTTTTTATTGTACTTGTATTGCATCACCAATTATTTATTGATTAGTCTTGGCAATTACCTTGTCACACTCATAATACAGCATCTACGTTCTCAAGCTGCATTTAACGTTGAAAGGTAAACCTCCTGAATTTCCGAAAGCCTGTCTGCCCTTATTCACACAGTAGGCACTATCTGCCACCGTTTACTGAGTGTGTTATGCAAACATTTTGCAATGAGCCATGTGACACATAAAGATTTGAAAGTTGGCATCAACTTTGTTGAAAATGGATTGGGGTGGGGGAAAAAAAGGATAATTTGGATTTCGAGTCACAGGAGTATAATTAGCTTATTAGGTAGCAAATCTCCAGAGGCTTGAATTAAAGGAATAATTTGACACAAAATAAAGAGGGCCATGAAATAAAAGATTCTGGTCTAACAGCAACTTGTCTTCATGGCTCAATTTTCTTTAGGTTACGACTAAGCCCAGCAGCAAGACACATCCTGGACACTCATGGCGTTGATCCAAAATTGGCCACACCGACAGGACCAAGAGGACTAATCACTAAAGAGTGGGTTTGAGGAGAGACATCGTCTCTACATTCATGCCGAACGTAAAATCTTAAGTCTTAAGGGGGGCACGAGGGCTCTGGCACCTGGTCTGAGTTCATCTGGGGTGGAATTTCCAACTTTCCTCAGTTCTTCCACAAGCACATACTCCTATCAGTAAGGAAACAAGGCGTTTGTTTTTTACAGGAAATGTAAGAATGCGGGAACAAGGGAGGGGCAAAATCGCTATGGGGCCTAGACTACATGGTGAGGTCAGAGGCAGCTGATCCACACGAAAGGGTGGATGCATGTGGGTACAATGGACCCTGCTGGCCTGAATTGGAACTGGAACTCTTCAAATAGATGCACCTGATACATGCCCTTCTCACTTCTTTTCCTGCATAGCTCGAAATTACTGGGTGAACATAATCTTGTATGGTTTTGAACAGAAATTGCTCTGCTTCATGTTTTTAATTGTATAAATCCTGTGTACTCAGAGCAATAACATACCGGCTCTCATCATTTTGTCATGCCTGCCTTTTGTATACTGTAGGAAAGAATAGTATGGTGTTGTAAATATCGAGACCATCACCAGTGGTTGACTAATTAGTAACATCAAAAATTATTGATTTCAACAAAGCTTTGGTTGTTTCATGTAAATAAATATTCCTACCATGCACTTTCATACGCAGTAGTTGAGCGTGACACTCCTTGAATGTGGCAGGTCAGTATCGGCCTGCTTGTTAAAATAATCAGACTGACAAATGGAAATTGTTTTTTCCCCCATGTATTCCCGATGAACCGGCAATGATAATAATCGCATAATGAAAGTAAGAAATGTACAAACAATGCTGCACGTCTGAGGTAGGGGCTGTGGGGTTCGTGCCTTGCCCAAAGATTCATTGGTGGTGCTCAGGTAGCAGAGTGGCATCTCTTGAGCAGCTCATTGTCTGCAGCGGTACTCGAACCGTAATCCTGCTATTGCCGTTTCTAATCTTTTTGTTCTATTTTGGTTCCAACAGAGATGCATTAAATGTTTTGAAGTTGACCCCGAAGCCAAAAACGACACCCATTATTGCTCCACCTTCTCCGGGTCCTGCCCCAGTCGCAGCAGCTATCCCACCACCACCAGGCAGCAGACCCAACATACCTCCTCTTTCTGTCCCGGGAAATCCAGGCACACCGGTGGGTTTTAAATTACACATACCTGTCAAAAGTACTGATTGAATTTTTACCAATTTGCGGTTGAGTGCTTCTTTGAGATACAGAAGCTGAGAAGAATGCTTGTTGTTATGTTACCCACTTTGGGTATGCTCATCATTTCATTGACTGTGGCTTTGTGCCTGAATGATACCCACCTTCAGTACACTGGACGTGGGCTTCCCCACGTCATTGCACTCCCAGAATACGCCCACTTTTGCTCACATGACCGGGGCTTTGCCATGCCACAGCGTGCACTCGGAATAGACCTGCTTTCGAAATAGTCACACATGAATAGCAGCTGGGGACAAGGATTTTGTCCACAAAAAAAAAAAAAAAAGACATGTAATGAACAGCGAGCACACTCGTGAATGTTTGTTCCTAATGTGACGCTGTGGGGATAGTGCAACACGGATTTTAGGGAAAGCAGAACTTGTATGCATTGCTAACATTTTAGCGAACACGGCTGTAACTGCTTCAGACAACAAAGTGTATGCAGAAAAGTGGTGAAGATTGCACGACTGTCTGTGTCCTATGTGTTGTGTTATTTTTGTTATTTTGACTTCAAAATGGCGCCGCGAGAGTGGCTGCCTTTCCAGCAGCTCCTATATTTTGTTGTTCTACTTCTTCCTTTCATAACTTTGCTGCTGTGAATTGGGAATTTCTCCATTGCGAGACTAATAAAGGTTTTCGTATTGTTGCTAAATCTTTGCCAATGTCAGACACATTTGACTTGGTTTCAATATCCATTCTATTTTAAGACATAAATCTGTTAAACATGACCTTTGTATGTAATATCATGGGTTACAATTAATCTAAATCAATGACTGTTCAGACTGACCGTCAATTTACCGTAACAGGGTTGTCAATTACTTTGTAATAACCTAGTCCATGTTATAGTTGATGACCGTTGGGTTATGTCAGCATTAGACTGCACACCATTCTTGTTGTCGCCTTATTTCCCAATTGATTCCCCTAAAGTGCTATTTTCCATGCGTGCAGTAATTCGCAGACTCTTGACTTCTACTATGTTATTCCTCAGGGCACTTTCACAGAGCATCCAGCCTCCAATGTCCGCCGCGTGATCGCTCAAAGGCTAACACAGTCCAAAACCACCATCCCCCACGCTTATGCATCTGTTGACTGTGATATGGCTGCAGTAATGAAGCTTCGTAAACACTTGGCCAATGGTAAACAAGACACGTCTGTACACTTATGCTGTATATTATGTCACCTCTGTAGATTAACATATTTTAGCTTTAGTTGACAATATCATCATTATTAATTGTTGTCCTTGACGAGAATTTCAAGAGTTTCACATGACAGCTCATTTGACAAAGAGATCAGTCAGTAGCACTGAAAAGAAACACTGGTACATAACTACTTGGGCACACTAGTTGGAACTCTCATTCCACGCATCGTGCAAACATGTTTTGCCAATGAAAATGAAAGATGCTTGTCAAACTGATTGAAATGGATTTGGCTGTAATGGAAACATCCAAGAGTTTAAAAAAAAGAAATAAATTGCGCTGAAAAAAGAATTGTCAAATATCGTATCTGCTTTCTGCAAATGTATATTGGAGTCGGTATGTCATTATGTTGGCACACTCAGTAGAGAGTACTGTGAATTAATTTTTCCAGTGTCCTCAACAAAACAGGGACTGCCAGTAACCTCATAAAAATATAAAACAAAGTTAAATAACTGTTTTTTTTTTTTTTTTTTTTGGGAACGGCTTGTGAATGAATGAAGTCCTTTCTTTCCAAGCATGTGACGACTTTCAACGAATAAATTTGTCGGATTCAGTTGCCACATCCTCTTAAGCTGTTTTGACTGTTTAGCATGTTAGTTTAATTCAAAAGTGTGTTTTGTATTTGTGTCTCTCATGTGTTTTTGATAGTAGCTCCTTTTGTCAATTTCTTGGATATCAGCCAAGCAGAATGGACCCTGAGAGTTTAGGCAGGCCCCCTCACCAGCTGTCTGGCTATCATTGTGTCTCATTGATATGACTCACACATTCTGTTGTTTCTTTGTTGTTTCAGACCAGATCAAAGTTTCTGTGAATGATTTCATCATCAAGGCAGCTGCTGTTACGCTTAGAGTAAGTGTTACTCATTGATTTCACTTTTAACTTGTCATATTTTAAGTGTGTTAAGCGTGTTGACACGTGGATAGTCAGTGTCATAAAGACAAAAAAAAAAAAGTGCCGATGAGCTACAGTGCCAGGAACAGGTGTTTGACCTTTTTGTCTTTTTTTTGTTTTGTTTTTGCACAGTTTCCCCACTTAGTTTAAGATCATCCAACAAATTGAAGTGTCAAAGATAAGACAAATAAACATAAAATATAGTTTTTAAATGGAGATTTAATTTATATTTATCATTGTAAAAAATAATTTCATATATATCAAGTCAAGTACAACTTTATTGTCAAATGTGCAACATACAGCACAGATGAAATTTCTTCCCTCTCATGACAACATGCAACAAGAGGAGCCGCTGCGGGTGCCCGCGCCGCCATCAAAAGAAAAGTTAACATAAAATGACAAAATAATACAAGACAACACATTTGACATAGAAAATCGTGCAATCTTAACCTCTTTCCTGCATACACTTTGTCTGAAGCAGATAGATGAAAGAGGAGCGAATCAAAGTGTCCTTTTCACCAGTGGATGTAGGTTTCGTTGGAGAGGAGTTTCACTGTAGATGTGTGGCATACATCTTCATTGCATCCAAACCTTTTGACAAATCCTGTAGAATGTTTAACCTTCCCGTGGTGCTTTACTTATTTGAGCCTCTGGGGCACGCAATAGGCAAACGCTGAAGTGAATGCGCAGAAGACCAGATTTTGCCGCAATTTTTGCCGGAAACAGTTTGCCCTGCTTCAAGTGCATATCTGGCATAAACGTGCAGAATCTCCCACATGCTTACTCAGTTTCTTTTTCCTTTTCTACTCTCGAACACAACCCGGGGTTCAGTGTCCTATAGTCTTTTAATTGGTGAGGAACGGGCTAGACGTGCGCCATGTGAAAAGTGCCCTGCAATGACTTCTGTTGTGATTTGGTGCTATATAAATTAAAGTGGTGGATGAGACAATCTGCCCAGCAAGAAGAAAAATGCATAGCTTTGTTCTTTTCTTACTTACACAGGCGAATGTGGCCTATCTCATATCTCATATAGCTTATTTTGTCCACCAACAAAGGACCTTCAAAAGGCATATTAGGGCAAGCATGTGGTGGGTAAGCATTTAGTATTTCTTTTCCAAGTTCACTGACCAACTACAGTCGGGCCCCACTATCTTTCCGCTTGTGTGTATAATTGACACTGATTGAAATGCGTTGGGTAGTAAAATTGAACCCAGAAAATGTCAACAAAAAGAAGGCTGATCAACATTCAATGTAAGTCCTCCATAAACAATGGATGGTAAATGCCGGGGGAGGGGGGAGTGAAAAACAAACAAATAAAATAAAAATTTTGAAAGAATATAGATTTAAATTCCGAGAATATGCAAATCCGTGTGTACCAAACGGCAAGTATCCGGGGGGGCCGACTGTGTTCTGTAGAGTTTTCCATGTTTTTCAAAGGTCCTCCATTTCCAGTCCCATTCCTTTTGTACTATTTTAGTTCCAGCTAAATGAAGATGAAATGGGTCGACTGACAATTTGATTGCCATTGACTTTGTGATGATAGGAGCTACCAGATGTGAACGTGACATGGTCAGACGACGGACCTCGAGCACTTGACTCTATTCACATTTCAATTGCTGTTGCAACTGACAAAGGCCTCATTACACCCATCATCAGAGATGCTGCAAACAAAGGAGTTCATGAGATTTCTACGAACGCAAAGGTAAAAGTCTGAATCTGAATCACTGCTCTGTTCACTTATTACCTACAGTCATTGGGGCGCTATCGACATTGATCTTTGTATGATTGCGTTAGGTGTCTTGACTCCCTTGTCTTGAGAGTTTCTTGCCAGTGCGGCATTTGGCCATGCACATTGGACAGTGTCATTCCAATTGTCCATTTAGATTTGTTTAGCATGATTTGGTTTTTTGTGTTGTTGCCTGTCTGGTCTTTTTTCCGTACAGACGAACACCAAATCAATCAGTTGTCAGTTCTTTATTTTGGTCACAGGCAACCGCATGGTCCAAGATTTTTGAAAAAACATAATACTCCGCAGTCAGGAAACATCCATGCATCCATATTCACTACCGTGTGTCCAGTTCAGGGTCGCGGGGTGCTGGAAAGACAGATCTCACCCTGAACTGGTCACCCGGTTGCAGCGCACATATAGACAAACAACTATTGGAGCTCACATTCGCACCTTCACTGAGTAGAAAGTGAGCACACGCTGCCTCAGCCGAATGTACCAATACATTATCCGTGACTTGAGTGAAGAAACATTTTGGAAGGTTTTTGTTTTTTAAGATTTCACACCAAATATAACACTTAGCCACTGGCGTTCTGGAGGCATGTCATAGAACAAAATATATATTTTTAAAATCATCTTGCATGCCTTTAACTTGACAGCTGTAGTATTGGTACTGGTACAGCAGTAATTTCAAGTCAAGGAATCTTCTAAAAAAAAAAAAAGACTTAACAGTTGGTGCACATAATTCTTCCATTCGAGGCAATCCCATGGGCACACTCATTTTCATGCATTGTGATGTCTCCACAGTTACTCTACTCAGTCACGCTTTGCCATCAAACCCTGGCCACAGTCATGTGTTTGTTTTGTTTGCGAGATGCCTCATCATGTGGGTCATTGTCAGTTCCATTTCCTCATTTCAGCAAGATACAAGCTGATGGTTTCCATTTGTGTCAAAGGCTGCTATTGGACAGTTATTTTGTACTTGGAACACCATGTTCCTGTTTGTGGGTTTTTTTTTTGTGTGTTTTTGTTTTAAAGGAGATATGTGAAACATGTTTTCTGTTATGATTCTTTAGGTAGACCTACAATTATAATTCTTATCCTGAAGCAACATTTTAGCTATGGTTATTATTTAGTATTCACTATTATTGCCAAGAAAAAGGTTATTATTTTGTTATTGTGTGTACTTTGTGAGGCACTTCTAGTACCACCATCAGATAAATAGTTGACCAATGTCTTATATACAGCTTAAAATGACAAATAATGTATGCTTCATAGGCATTGGCCCAAAAGGCTCGGGATGGAAAACTCTTACCCGAAGAGTACCAGGGAGGCTCATTCAGGTAAAACAAAGGCAAAAAATACATCATGACACAACCAAATGTGTTTTCTGTGTATCTAATCCACACCCCCACCCCATCAAAATGAGCACTGGTACACGCATGCTACCGAGAAGGCACAACCATCACGCACAGAATTTTTTTCCCTCCTCCTCTCAAGTGCCACAGCTAAAACACTGAAAACAGTCCACAGCGGGTCCTCGCACAAAGGACAGCTAACACCATATGACAATACAAATGACAAGAGCAACAAAAAAACGCATCGCTCTTGAAGATGACTGCCAGCTCATGGCGCCATCATTGTCATTCATATCTGGTTGCGTATTATTCTGTGTACTGATATACAGTACAGTGCTTGAAGGGGAAGTCAACCCAATCATGTTATTTACAACAATACATTGTATGTAGCCCCACTCGCCAAGACATTTAACTATTGAGTTTGTGGAAAATGAATAAAGCAGCAAAAATCCATCCGTTTCTCTCGAACCCAGGGGGCGGCCATTTTGACAGTTGCGCTCGACTGAAAATTATATTAGAGTGGCTCAGGGCTCAAATAACGACTAATCAAGGCTCAACTTGCAAATGTCACATGACCAACCTCAGAAAGCAGATGGTGCAATGGATGCCATTTGGACATTATTTAACATAATGTGATTGATACAATGTTAGAATAATTGAAAAGTCCATTTAAAAAGAAGTGCGTTTTTGAAACCCGGCCGCGGTTGGTCAATGCAGAAATCTCCATAGCAGTGCAACCGAGGAGGTAGTGTGCCTCAGATCTTTTCCACCTCAGTTGTTGCAGAATCTGTACAGTGGCATACATCTCGTCGGCTCATGACATCGCCTCCTTTCCAAGCAATGCAAAACTAATTAAAAAAAACGTATTAATAAATAGCCTGTCCAGTTTATGTTAATAGGTATCAAAGTTATTAGGGTTGTATTTACAGGCGATAAGGCCCAAGCCCTGCTGTAAATAGTGACAATTGTAAACTTGTAAGTGCACCCCCCCCAACACCCACACACACAAAATGAAGGTTTATAATTAACTACAGATGCCACCTGATAGTGACAAAGCTCTCCATTATTAGACAGGGCTATGGACAACACAATGAAGCTCGTCTCCTCATTTCAACATAGTTCTTTGGCGATAACAATAACATTCTTTGATATCCACACAAATACAGCACAAATGTGGGGAAACGTTCGCCACACAAGTATGTGCATGAACTTTGTACAACCCCAATTTCAATGAAGTTGGGGCATTGGTAAACATAAATACAAATGGAATGCAGTGATTTGCAAACCATGTTCAAACTATATTTAATGGAATCCTCTACAAAGATGTTGAATGCTCAAACAAACTTTATTGGTTTTAACAAATTTCAACACGTTTCAAAAAAGCTGCGAAAGGTGGCCAAAAAGACTGAGAAAGTTAAGGAATGCTCATTTAACAGCCATTTGGAACAACCCGCCGGTGAACAGCCTAACTGGGAAGAGGTGGGTCCCATGATTGGGGAAGAAAAAGGAATTTCCCTGAATTGCTCAGTAATTCCCAAGCAAAGATGGGATGTGGATCACCTCCGTTAACAACTGCGTGGGAAAATAGTCCAGCAGTTAAAGGACAATGTTGCGCAATGTACCTATTGCAAGGAATCCATTTATGACCAACACCCTGAAACACCCCGGCTTCACTGGGCCGAGCTCATCTAAAATGGTCTGAAGAATTCCACCTACAAAGCTTTAACAATTAGTATCCTCAGTTCCAAAATATCTATTGAATGTTGTTAAAAGAAAAGTTGATGTAGCACAGTGGTGAACATGACCCTGTTCCATCTGGAGTCCATTGCAAGTTAATGATTATTTGCCAAAAAAAACGAAGTTTATCGGTTTGAACATTAAATATCTTGTCTCTGTCGTGTATTAAAATGAAGTATTGGTTGAACATGATTTGCCAATCATTATCTTCTTTTTTTATGTCGTCATTAGAATTGGGTTTGTCAATCTTAAAAAAAATGAAAACAACCTGCCTTATACTGTACATCATTGTTGTCTACAGCCATGCATTTCTTTTTCTTCTTTTATTTGGGTAGACATGTTGTTCTAATTGATATGATATATATTCTTTAAATCTCATATTAAAGCCCATTGTCATTCTTTGCTTTTCAACTCAGTATGAGACCGGTGTTTTAGTGTTGTTTTTACATTTTTTTAATGACTTTGTCTTGTGTTCAATGCGTTCTCTGAATTTATAGTTTTAGTTGTTTTGTGTTTTTCTATTCACTATTGCATGTACTTCTCCATCTTCTACACTTCGCTCAGTATATCCAACCTGGGGATGTTTGGAATCAGCGGCTTCAGTGCTGTGATCAACCCTCCGCAGGCTTGCATCCTTGCCGTTGGGACCTCCCGGGCCGAATTAAGTCTGTGTGAGGACAACCAGACCCTGCGTACCCAACAGCTGATGACCGTCACCTTGTCAAGTGACGGGCGGCTTGTTGATGACGAACTTGCCTCGCGATTTCTTGAAAGATTTCGCGCCAACCTAGAGGAACCTCAGCGCATGGCTTTAGCCTGAAATATGCAGACTGCTAATTATGTGGACAAAGCAAAGGCACACTTATGTGACAAAGCTTGACCTCTGCTTCATTACTCTTCGAGCAAGTGTTAGTAGAGTAGGTGCAGGGTCTCTTTTGTGGTCATTGGCAGTCACCGGGCTTTGTGATGGCAGCATTAAATTGAGCTTATGTTAGTTATTGAGGAAAATTTGTAACTGCTACTTTAAGTAGTGCTTCATCACACCACTTGTGTTTGTGTATACTTCTTCGGACAGGATACTTAAAGCTGTCAGTTCTAATGTGTCTGTGCACTGTTAAAATCTATCAATGTGATATAAATAGTCTTATCATTTAAATGTCCATCATTTAAATTTGTAATATTTATTGCACCCACTTGAGATGTTTCCTGTTACATTCAGAATTCAATAATTTAATGTTGAGAAAAAACTAAATCACATTATAGTTATCAAGTTAATTCTCAAATCCCCATGTGAACATATTGCAATCAGTTTGAAACGAGATGCTGTACCCTGCAAATAAAAAGGCCATTTATGAACTATTAATATATGTTGGGGACTCATTTCATTATGTGTTTACAACATGTCAGTTTAGCACACACTAACAGCGCAACCACAGATGTGTTTGTGTGTTTTAATTAGAATACAGAGTATGCGTCAAGGAGTATAATTTCATAGAGGCCAATTAGGATAATTTCCTGTGGCAAACATACTGGTCAGCCTGCGCCAGCAGATGTTTATATATGCCCCAAGTACACTGAACAGCTGTCCTGTCCATATCTGCATCAGTAGGTGGCGTGGTGCTTATTTGATTACATCCCAAGTTGGGCATCGCTGTGATACCAGGCTAGACCGTGTTTTGATTGCATAAAACAAAAGAGTGACTGGTTAATGATGATGATTATTACCGCTGGTTTTGAGAAAATCTGTTTGATCTCAACCATTCTACCCTGAATGCCCAATACTTCACGCACTGCATGCACATTTGCTGTTTGTCTATTGTGGTCAGATCAGAATGCACAAATGAAAAAATCATGTGTCGAAAAACATGGCAAACAGTAAGATTTGAGTCCCAAACACGCAAGAGAGCAGAATTTTTGATGAAATCTGACTGAACTAAATTGCTTTCAAATATAGCTAACCTATTGCCTGTTCAAAAGGAAAGAAATGGCTTTTTGCCTCAAGCCAACCATCGAGATCTTTTCTTTCCAACATAAATTATGTATTTTTCATCTCAGTTTTATTGTCTTGTTTTAAATGAAACATATTCCTGAGTGAGTGGCCTATATTGAACTCCTAATCCAGCGCTAGTGCTCCACGTGTGTCTAGCTGCTAGCTAGAGATAATTTCACCTCACAGATATCCAAAACCCAGGTTAAATGCAAAGACCCAACACAAATGTCGACAAGCGTAAAATACATTTCTGCAAAAGGTGAAGAACCCACTTCAATATGGTGCTCTCGCAGGTACAATATCAGACTTGTTAATGTAATTCCCGGACTATGAGCCGCAACTTTTGTCACAAGCGATCAACACTGCGGCTTATTTAAGGAAGCGGCCTATGTAACGATTTTTTTCTAACGGTCGCCAGTGTATCGTTTTGTCTTTGTAAATATCTCATGTTACAATGTGGGCACCTGCGGCTCATAGACAAGTGCATCTTATGTGTGTACAAAATGTTTTTTCTTTAAAAATGTAGTGGGTGCGGCTTATAATCAGGTGCGCTCTATAATCCGGAAATTACGGCACTATTGTAGTGGAATATCGCTGCTTTGCATCGTTGGGATGTTGCAAATATCGTTGGCTAACTTAACTCCAAGATAGAGGCAATGCAATTCTAAATTGATAACACATGACACACTTAACAACAAAGTAAAAGAACAGAACAACACATCAAAACATGTAGCTACCAGCAGCTAATAAAAGTCTCATGTCCTCCACTTTGAACAACAAGGCGTTTGTATCGAAACAAAGTCTGTGTGGAAAGCTGACGCATTTTCCCATTGTAAAACGACTGTTGTCGAATGAACAGATCCGCTTCAGACAATTCAGACATTTTTGTGTTGCAGACGGAGTTGTGGACATAAATCAGAGATGTTTTTTCCAGCGCATATTTTTCCTGAACTATGTCCAAGGTTGCATATACAGTGCTGTGAAAAAATATTTGCCCCCTTCCTGATTTCTGTTTTCATTGCATATTCATCACACAAAAAGGTTTCAGCACTGTATCGTGTAGGGCTCAGCGAGCAGCATAGGTCACGCTCATGGTCACACAGCATGGAGCAGTGTGGAGGCAGTTGCTTTGGCAGCAATGTGCACGTTCGTCGTGCCAATATTGGATGTGTTTCAAGTCAAGTGATGATTTACCAAATGCAGGAAGATCCGAATGACAGTCTTTACTGCCCATCACCTGACTGGCAGGAAAGATCCAATTTAATAGCTGTTTGATCAAAATATATATTTTTTATAAGACTCAATTTCAGCCCACGCTTGATAGGTGTAAATAAAGTTGATATTGACATGCGTCATGCTGAGACCTTAGTTGAAGTGTTCACCCAGTGTATTCTGTCTCTGAAGAGGCTTTGTGGCTGATCACACTGCCCCAGGATCGGTGGGAGTATTTCCCTCAACCGTGTAATCCCACGTGCAATGTTTGTTCAACCATTGTTGACAGGATTTCCTCTGCTTAGTCCATTTTCCCCTCGCAAACAGTACATCAATTTTGTTGTTGTTGTTTTGTTTTGTTTTTTGTAATGGCAATGCATCATTTTCATCATGCACATATTCCTCCTTGCCATGTTATCGTATTTAAATCCATGTGTTCTATGAATCAAAAGATCAAGGTTTATATTGCCTGTGCTGATTCGGAGTGACCAAAATTGTGGGGCAGGGGGCTTATGACGCAGGGCATTCCTGTTGGCTATACGGTGTTCTGTGACACTGTCCAAACAGGGTGGGTCTGCTGTCCCGGCAGCCAAAACCAAGCGAGGGCTCTAGCTTTGCTGTCATTGCTCAAAGTCTAGTCTTAGTCCAGTCATGCTCAGTCAGGCCAGGACACTGTTGCGGCAGGAAGGACACTCTTTACCCAAGCAAAGTTGTAACCATATCATGAACAACAGGAAATAAGGGGGTTTCATTGTTTGTCTCTAATTGCCCCACGGGGATAAATAAAGTTTTCAGAATCATGGTATGCCCAATTGATCCACAATTATTGTCGAGTACATTAGGTAGCCAATACTGAAAACTGTTATTCACTACAAGCTCCGCTGACCACGTTATTGTGATGACTGAAATGCGGATCAAATTTCAGATGACTTTGCAGTTCTGTACAATGAAACGAGCTTGCAGTTGTTTTCACTCTTTAGGTCACTGTAGGCTACTTCTGGTTGGCAAATGCCAAGTGAGGCAAAGTCGAGGAGCACAACCCCATTTTGTTTGTCACATCCGTCCATCTGTTCACATACAGTGCCTTGAAAAAGTATTCATATCCCTTGAACTTTTTCACATTTCCACACCTCATTTTTATCTATTCCACCAATCCAAAGGAGCATGTGTCGCATATTCGCTGCAAGTCTTTTGGCGTAAGTCTCAGTGAGTTTTGCACATCTCGTCATTGGCATTTTGCCCATTCTTTATTGAAAGAAAAAAAAAATCACACTCGCTCAGCAGGAGAGTGTTGGTGAATGGCAAAGTTCAAGTCTTGCAACCGATGCTCAATGGGATTGAGGTCTGGACTTTGGGTCATTCTAACACATGTATATTCTTTGATGGAAACCATTCACATTGTAGCTCAAATGTTTTATGCCTCCGACCGATTTTCATCCGGGATTGCCCTGTTTCTAGCTCCATCCATCTTCCCATCAATCGTGACCAGCTTCCCTATCCATGCTGAAGAAAAGCAAACCCACGGCATGATGATTCCACCACCATGTTTCACAGTGCCTATGATGTGTTCAGGGTGATGAGATTTCCTCCACACATGGCGCTTTGCACTTAGGCAGAAAAAAAGCATTGGTCTCATCTGACAACAGCAGCTTGTTCCACACGTTGCACACGATGGAAAACGTGACTTCTTATACCTTTCTTTCAACAGTGCCTTTTTTTTCCTTGCCATTCTTTTACAGAGGCTAGATTTGTGGAGTTCTCAACTTATAGCCGTCCAGTGGACAGATTCAGCTAGCTGAGGGGTGGATTTCTGTAGCTCCTCCGAAGTGGCCACGGGCCTCTTGGCTGCTTCTCTGACCACCGCAGTAATTTAAATTACAGCTATCGTACCTCTCTTGCTTTGTCTGTTTAGGTGGACAAAACTACAATGCTTTATTAGGTTTGCAGTTGTGCCTTACTTTTCCCATTTTTGGATGATTGAATGAACACTGTTCCATGAGAAGGCATTGAATTGTCTGTTCATCAGCTCCCTAGAAGTAGCTCTCAGCTTCACCAGGGCTGGTGATGCACACATTCAGCCGTTATGATCTCATTACACTGATTTGTATGATATTCACTCATTGTTTGAATCGTAACTGGTTTAAATTTCTCTTGCGGTTTCATAAAACCCGATCTGTGCTTGTCACTTTGTGGTGATTCAGCTCACCGGAGGGAAAAAGGCATATTCCATAAAAGGAAAGCTGTAAAGATTCCATTTGTCTGCCATCACACAGATTTCTCACCGCAGGGACGTCTGATGAGAGTATGTGTGTGTTCTCACTGACTCGCCGTCATGGAAATATTTTCTCTGCTGTATCGGCTGAGTCAGCAGTCTGATGTTTAATTTAGGGCTCAGTCATTTTGCCTGTATACAGTCACCGGTCACCTCAGCTACTGTTTGAAAAAAGATTTTAAAAAAAGTGATTATATAGCTACAGTATTTACATTGTTGGCAGTCCTTCGTCCACACTTGCAAAATTACTTTGTCTTTCTTTGAGTCATGATCACATGAAAAGAGCACATTAGAACGACAGTTCTATGCAGTTTAAAATTTTTTGGATTGCCTGAATAGAGTGACAGTGAATGAGCCTTCCGTGGTATAGAGTTGACCGGTATGTCTGTACGTGTCCTTTCAAGGTAGATCACTACAGTATATGGGGTCTTGTGTGTGCTCAGCTTTATTTTAAGTGGCTTTGTCAACTTCAGCCAGACTTAGACACGGGTTCTCCAGTCATCATCTCTTAGTTTGGCGTCAATGATTTTCCACTGAGCGAAACTAGGACAGATAATTCTTCTGGCAGGGAAACTTTGCCTGGATAATCATTAGCTTAAAAAAAAGAAAATCCCTCCTTATATTTCATTGACAGAGGAAAACTGGTGTGCAGTTGTTTTACTTGAAAGAGGAAACTTCAAACTAATTTCATTCTGGTGCAAGCATGCTTGTTGGGTTGTTTGTATCTCACTATAGTAACCACCACTGCTTGGGACTGTGACTGTATGGTGGCTGTGACCATTATGTCCACAGTAAAGAGAAGTCACAGGAAGTCAGCAACTACTGTACCTAACTTTTTTTTTGTTTTTGTTTTTTTTGGGTGTTGGGGGGGGGGGGGTTATACAAAGTTTTTGTTAGACCAGGATTAGAGTAAGAAACTGAGGTATGGTAAAGCGCTTCGTTACAGCTGCAGCTGTTACTGTATTGTATTGTACTGTACCC
>CAAKHF010017839.1:0-13164 GCA_901007745.1 Hippocampus kuda | reverse complement strand
CGATGCAGATGTGGAACTGGGAGTCGCGGCTTGGAATTGAAGCGGATTTACGTGGGACAGGAGATGTGAGCCAATCTCTTTTTCGCCAATGGACGCTACAGCCTCGCGTTTGCTTTCAAAACTTAGTTTGTAGCAGACGTGTGCACATTTTATATTGTATTATATTGCACTTAATTGAACTTATTGACCTTATCCATATTTGTATTTATATTGCACTTAATTGAACTGTGTTTTCTTTTCTGTTAAACTTTTCTCTTCTTTCTACCTACAATCTTGCTGCTGAAGGCTGTAAATTTCCCCAGTGTGGGACAAATAAAGGATTATCTTATCTTATCTTCAGCATGGCGTCTCTGATCCACTGGTGAAAGGACACTTTGATCCTCTCCTCTTTCATCTCCAACTGCTTCAGACAACAAAGTGTGTGCAGAAAAGTGGTGAAGATTGCACGACTGTCTTGTGTCCTTTGTGTTGTGTTGTGTTATTGTTGTTATTTTGACTTCAAAATGGCGCCGCGTGAGTGGCTGCCTTTCCAGCAGCTCCTGCATTTTGTTCTTCTACTTCTTCCTTTCATAACTTTGCTGCTGTGAAATGGGAATTTCTCCATTGCGAGACTAATCAAGGTTTTCTTATCTCATTTCTTTTTGCGCCGCGGGTTTGCTGTGTATGGTGACGACGTGTCACTTTTGCTGTCTGAGACTTGCGTGGCACGAGAATGCCGCGCCACAGCTTTTGCCCATCAAATGAAGCGAAGTCTGTTCCTTGGTGACAAAATGACGATCGGCGCGACAGCCTCAAAGAGCGACATCGAGGTTGGGAACACTGAAACGGGGACGAGGCAACGCCAAGCTGTGGTGCGGGTAGGTTGGCGCGTCACGTCGATGCAAGTGGGGGCGCGGGGGCGCAAACTCACGGCTCTTCCGCCGAATCCTCCTTGCCTCCTTCGCCGTTCTCTCCTTCTAAAAGATGAAGCACACATCGGTCAGCGTTTAGCAGCCGTAGACAAGCAAGTGCTCGTTTGCTTCCAAACCGTTTCTCTGCGCGGCTGCGTGATTGCCGTCCCTGGCCGAATCCGCCTTGGGCAGTAGCGGCGGGGGTCTCGGAGGCAGGTGGGGGCTGGCCGGGGGCCGGGGACCGGCTTGCGACGTCCGCTCCTCCGCCAGGCTGCGAGCGTCCTGAGTCATGGGCACGCGCGGCGGCAGGGCGGGCGGCGCCTCGTCGCCCGCCGGTGCCGAACCGCCGTCCCGCTGGATCTCTGGGGGCTTCAACCTGCGAGCCGGCGTGGGCGCCTTCAAGTGAAGAAGGTCCGGCTCCTGAGCGGCTTTCTTATTGTGGCTGGGATCGGCCGTGGGGATGATGGACTCATAAATGCCCTCCTCTTCCATGGCGGACGTGTGCCTGACGGCCAGCAATGTGTTGTGTTTGGGGGCGAGCGCGGGGAGCTGAGGAAGCGGCGCGGGAACCTGAGGTCCCGGATCCGAGAGTCTTCTGGGAGTCTCGTCCGTTGTGATGAGCAACAAGTTTTGGGACTTGGCCCTTTCCTCACTTTGGGCGGCGGCGTAACGCGCGGCCTCCTCGTCATCGGCCTTGCTGCCGCCCTCGTCCGCCTCCTCTTCCGCCTCCGCATGCCCGTCGGCCTTCTCGCCGTCCGACCAGGCCAAGTCGGAGCCTTCCTCCCCCAAGACGTCGCCGCCCTCGCTGCCGTCCTCGTCTCGCAGCGGCACCCACACCAGCTTCATGCCGGGCCTCTGGAGGTGGCACGCGCAGGAGCAGCTCGGCTCGCAGCCGGAGCCGGCGGCCCCGTCCGGAACCTCCACGTCTTCTGCTTTTCCAACCACCGACCGGGCATCCACCTCTCTCCCGTCGGGTTCTGCGAGAAGCAACGAGAAATCTCCGCTTAGGCTCGCCGGCAAGCACCCCGCCCTCCACTTTCACTTTTGACTGTCGAGTCAGCCGTTTGCTCTGGAAACACAGCGCGGCGCCCAAGTGGCGTCTTCAAATATGGAGTCGAATTTGGAGGGCCGCCGTGCTGAAACCCAATACGGACAATGGAACGGAAACGGATGAGAGGGAGAGTGGCAAAAGAGGGCGGCGGTTTTAGACTGCCTTTGCTGCCTCATCTATGCTCGTTTTTCGTCGGTCCGTCCGTCGACGGCAATTTGCGTTCAAGGTCAGACGAAATCCTATGGTTTGATTTCATTGTTTGGCGTTTGAACATACATTTCTTTCGTTTATGTGTCAGCTTTACAGAAAACCTCTGGCGAGCTGCGGAGAAAAAAAATTAAAAACTTGCCATGCGAGAAAAAAAAGTGAGCGCATCTTTGGAATCAGTTTGCCAATTTCACTTTTAATCAGTATAAAAATTCAACTCAACAGATTCCCCCCCCCCACCCCCGAAACTGTTCCCTCCTGTTATTATTATGTAAACAGACTGACCACAGAGAAGGAAAAAATAAAAATCGAGAAAATTTTACATATAAAATCAAAACTAAAAACAATTTTTAAAAAATTGAAAATCTGCACTAAATACACATTAGAACTGAATAAAAAAAATGAAATGAAAACTAACTAAAATGAAAAATTCAAACTATTATGACTCTGACGCACACCACAACACAATTCAGAGTCAGTGTCGGTTTTCTGGCATGTGCAATACGTGCGGCCGCACTGAGCGCCATGACTGAGCGCGTGGCAATAATGGCGTGAATAAATGAATAAATAAAGATTTGTGAACTGGATTTCTGTTGCGCAATGTCATAAATGCCAAAGGGGGGCGTCTGGCACAGGGGCGCCATTCAAGCTCGGACTCCTCTTGTGTGTGGTGAATATTCTGGACCGGGTTACATCTTCAATCGTCTCAGAATTGAAACAGGGAAGTGAGATTGTATCCTAAGACGGGAATGTAACGGACTGTTGACATTGAAATCAAAGAACCATGCATGAAATGTTACCGGTTCTGTCATGTTGCTTTTTTTTTTTTGGTTGTTTTTTTTTTGTTTTGTTTTGTGGGACGCTACTCGATGGCTAAATTTGACGATGAGACTTGACACCAGTACACGATCATACACACGCTCACACATCAGATGCAAAACTAGTCATGTGACCAACAGAACCTGTTTTGTTCATATTTGCCACACCTGCAAAGCGCGGGAGAGCGCAGTAGAATGATTGTAATTAGCGCACAAGCTTAAGGCAGAGTACCTGAGCGACCTCCTTCAGCGCAGATGCCGTCGCCGTCCTCTGATTCCGTGCTCTTCCCCTGCGGGAGGCGAGTCCTCTTCTTGGGCAGCGGAGGCGGATGGAGTGGAGTGCTCCCGCCAGTATTGGGCTTGGGTTTGATCACCGGCTGCCTTTTCATCTGCCTTTGCGTCGCTTTGGCCGGCACCACCCGGTGTTTGCTGAACTTGTTCACGATCCTCTTGACATTCACGCCCGAGGGGCTGGCGGGCCTGTCGTCCTCTTCCAACGGCAGGGGGGATGCTCGCTCCATCGGTTTCGGGGGGATGTCCGGCTTGGGTTTGACCTCAGCTAGCTGGGCAGGTGGCTGAGCTGCTTCCTGGGCAGACATGGTGGGTGGCGGGTGGGGTCGTCTTCTCTGATGATACGCTTCCGATCAGGGGCCAGGCCCCGAGGGATCTTGTCCGCCCGAGCACGTCATCCAAACCTGTTGAGGGGAAAGAATGGGTCTCGGTTGTCAGTCTGGACGGGTTCAATTGTCCAATTCCTTTGGAGGGTGAACTCAAAATAACCCAAATTGGGTCAAAGCGGGACAGACCCAACATTTTTCCTTCAACCCCAAAATTCATGTCGAAAGAATAACCCACAAAACAATCTCAAGAAGCGAGTTGTTTTGGAACCCACCCAAAATTATTTTGTGGGTTATTCATTTGACCCAACTTTTTGCATCAAATGAATAACAAAATGAAAAGACTCATTGTCAGGAATGACTAATAAGAAAAGTGCGGAAAGACATAATACGCCCACTACAGAGCAGCAGTGTTTCCCAACCGTTATTGTGGCAAGGCACATATTTTATATCAAATCAAAAAGTTGACGGCAGCTCACCAAACAAAGGTGACAAAAAGTACACACACACACACACACACACGTGCACAAAATGCTGTGTTGTTTTACGTACCCACACGCTGGATGGATTTTGAGCAGATTGGGTTACTATTACCCAAGATTGGGTTCATTTTTTGGATCTAGCAGACTGGGTTGAAGATTTGTCATTCACAAAGTTGCCCTTTTTTTTTTTTTAAACCTATTCTCGGTTATTTCTCAAAATCATGTCTATTTGCTGTGTTTGTGCTAAGAGCAAAGCGATTCATCTATGAGTTACTCCGCTGCAATCTTGGTGTTTTTACTTCGGCTAAATTCATCGATGCTGTTTTGCATCTTGTTTGAGGTTTCCTCTGTTGTCCCTCAAAGGACAGTTTTAAACCGTCAAAAGTGAAATTGAAAGTGCATTTTTGGTTTTCTCGTGACACAGCTACGAGTGGCCCGTGTTTATCTACTTTGCTATATCCCATAACATTTGCAACTGCGAGTATAAATGCCAAAAGGGGAATTTAGTGACTTATTGTATACCGTTTTTGTAATGAGCTAGCACGCTTATTTGCTAGCTCATGCCACGTCAATTTGTGCTAACATGTTATTTAGGCTTGTGCGCCAGGTGACGACCGCCTAGCCTGTTGTGAAGGTGGTTTGTTTGTGTCAAATAATTGAACCGCAGACATTTCTGAAACATGAGTTCATGATGAGACCGAGTACGCGAGAAACGTGGTTTGGTGTCCCATGGTCCTCTCAGTTTTAAGAGCTTTGCCGCCATCTTGTGTCCTCCATTTTTATACGCCCCTTTTATTGGCAGACTTTTTTTTTTTTGCTCTGCGCATCAGTGCTCGGCCCCCGGAGAAGGTTCGTACGAACAGGAAATATACCGCATGCGGTCCCGTATAGTAAAATCACGATCTCTCCAGTTAGGTTGGGTGATTTCCCGAGACACGGCTAATCATCTCTCTGGCACATTTCGACAATAGCATCACACCCCGATGTCTTGCAAACCGGCAGCGCCAACTGGGACTGGGGCGCAAAATTAACTTTTGCCCAAGGAGGAATCCATCCCTTGTGCGAGCACACTTTGAGCGGCTAAATGCCAGGAGGACATTAGCGCGGACAACCAAACATCAACACTAGAATCCAACCCATGTTGGCAGAGCGATGACGACACGTGAACCAAACAAGGCCGAGTCCAGCCGGTACTCGATCATGTTGCAGCCAAGTCCTTGTTATGCTACGCAAGGGAAAAGGCTGCGGGGGAATCCTTTGTTCATTTGAATTCATGGATGATAAAGCGCCACAATGAATGGGTAAAACACATTTCTACTTGTCGACTGCACATGGAATAACATTTTGTACAGTCCCTCGTTGCGCCAGTGCGACACCAATTTCTTAGAACGTCAACCGGCTCGTCGGACCAGTTTGGAGAGCGCCGCGCGCGTCACTGAGTCAGTGAACTTGTTTTGGAGCAAACGGGGAGGTTTCAGGTTTCATTCTGGAACATTTCGGGGGATTTTGGAGGGGGAGGCAAAACCGATACGGAGAAGAGAACATTTCGTGGAGATTGAATGAGAGTTTTTCGCAGACACTAAGGGGTGACTTTGTAGGTTTTTGCCATTGTCCGGTGTGACCGGAAACGCCACCTGACTTGGACCCATTATTGTGCACTTTCTCTATTGTGACGTCACCAGCCACCAAGGTTGAAAGTAGTCGTGCGACGAAGAAAGTCGTGATGTTTGTTCTCAAATGTCGGGGGTAAAAAGTCCATCGGGGCTGAGGACATCGAATATTCACAAACACCTGAAACAGCTACGTTCTTAAATCCACCGGGTCAAAAATAACCGAAATTGCGTGGGTGACATCCTCTTTTGTCTCGCTTTAACCGTACCAGAAATCCGACACAGATCCGATACGCCCCGATTCCTCAAATCATACTCTCATTTGCACAAATCATTCAGTGTCTAAAAGAGCTTCCATGAACACAGCGATGCATTGTGGAGGGTAGATGGGTGTGTATGCCATCTGTTGTGTCAGCGTGCAGTATTTGGGGGGGGAGGGGGGGGGTAGCACAAGAGGTGGACGAAAAGCACCCCCCACCCACCCCCTTCATCTGATCACGAAACGTTACTGTGGCGTACAGTCTCACGGGGAGTTATTAGCTGGTTCTTACTAGATTTTAACTGCTTTTTTTGAATAAATGAGATGACACACACACAGGTTTGCCGAGGAGTTCGCAGCAGGAAATGCCGCTCTGACAAAGAATTGACAGCGGGCAGATTGACTTCAGTGCCAACTCGCGAAAGCCCTCCAAGGAACAGGTGCTCTCGGGTCGGAATTTCCAACGAAGCGTCCCGACATAGTTGTCAATTCATAGTAAACGTCTGATTAAAACAAGCAAAATGAAACAAGGAACCAATAACTCACCAGGATAGTTCGGACGCAAGTCAACATTACTTGTCAGCTGTTTCGGCGCTCCAACATCTTGAGCAAAAACGCTTTCGGTCACACCGGTGTTGATGATTCTTTAATTTTTTTAATCCAAGCGTCTGAGTTCACGGATTAATGAAGTAGTTTACCATAAGAAATGAACAATAACAACAAAAGGAGCAAAAGTTACGGGCTGCTCGCCGGGCGGCGTCCCCCGCCCGCAAGTGCTCGAGGCTTTCTCTTTGTTGTAAACCGCACAAGTCCAGAGTCGAGACGACCGAAGGCGGGACAATCCTCCCTCCCTCCACTAGGGTACAAATCATCAAGCGATGGTAATTGCAATCGAGAATCCTGTAATGAATTTCAAAATAAAACAACCGCCGTAAGTAATGTTTCGAGGACACTTTCGTTAAATACGTTTATTGTGAAGACTTCAACACCACAACCCGTGTTGTACAAACCCAATTCCACTCAAGGTGGGACGTTTAAACCTAAATAAAAACACAATACAAATGTTTTGCAAGTTATCTTCGACTGAATACACGACAAAGATAAGATCTTTCATGTTCAAACTGATCAACCTGATTGTTTTCAGCAAATAATCATTCCCTTCGAATTTTATGGCTGCATCACATTACAAGAACCGTGGGACAGGTGGCAAAAAAAACCCCCAAAAACTGGGAAAGTTGAGGAATGCTCATCAAACACCTGTTTGGAACTTCCCGCGGATGAACAGGCTAAGTGGGAACGGGTGGCGGGTGCTGCCCTTGACATTCACAAGCAAAGATGGGGGCGAGGCTCACCTCTTCGTCAACAACTGCATGAGTCCAACAGTTTCAGGTCAATGTTCCTCAATTGCAAGGAATTGAAGAATTACGTCCTCTCCGGTCCAGAATATTGCCAAAAGGTTCCGAGAATCTGGAGAAAGTACGGCATGGAAGCGGCACGGCATCAACCCCCCCCCCCCAAAAAAAAAAATAAAAATAAAACAAAAAACAAAAACACGACATCACTATGTCAAGGATATTATCCCGTGGGCTCAGGAACACTTGAGAAAAAACAATGTCACTCAATCCAGTTGGGCGCTACATTCGTAAGAGCAACTTCAAACTTGATTTTGCAAAGCACTTATCCACTTATCAGCAGCACTCAACACCGCCAGCTTCTCGGGGCCCCGAGTTCATCTAAGAAGACGAAAAGTTTGCTGTGGTCTGACCAGTCCACATGTTCAATTTGGGTTTGGACATTGAACAACTGAAGCTGGAGATCAAGCAAGAATGGCAAAGAATTCCACCTACCAAGCTTCAAAAATGAGTGTCCCGAGTTCCCAAATGTTGATTGAAAGTTGTTCAAAGAAAAGGTGATGCAACGCAGTGATAAACACGACCCTGCCCCAGCGTTTTGCAGCCATAAAATTCAAAGTGAATGATTATTTGCTAAAAACAATCAAGTTGATCAGTTTGAACATGAAATGCCTCGCATTAAATGAAGGTCGAACATGATTTGCAAATCACTGTTAACCTATCGCCCCAACCTCACTGGAACTGGCTTTGGACAAACGACACCTTGTTCGTACTCAGAAACTTTGTGAAAGTAAACGCGGTTATTAAGAAAGCGCTGGTGAGTTCTGACCACTGCTTGTAATTTTGTCACTATTGTTTTCAAGGTGAATAATAGACACTTGGTTCTGACCAATGAAGTGGCGCCTTCCGTGCTTCCTTTGGAACGCGACTCCCACATAACGTCGAAAACGGAACATGCGCGACGCAGCAGGGAATATCTATCATCCACCGGCCATAGCTTTGAGCTCAAGAACAAAATACTACTTTCAAAACATTCATCCGTAACCACCGGTTACCGTTAGGTTCGATTGTTTTTAGTTGTCATACATTTGCATATTATTAATGGTAAATTGATTATGCCTGCAATGAAGAACGCTTATGCTTTTAATAAAGATATAATGCTTTTAATCATTAAATACTCACATTTATCATCGAGAACGCTTAGTGCACTGTGTAGCAGTTTAGGGATGCCACCACCTTTCCGAGGAAGTGGTTGGGAAGAGATAAGTATTAAGACGAAACAGGAGCAAAGTCGGATGTGGACGGAACTGTCAACACCAGCTGCAACTTGGATGTTTGTGTCATGATTGCACACATGTACGTAATTTTCACTCACATCGTCAAACAAGTTCAGTGTGTCTTCAACAGCCCTCATCCTTTAGGTTGGACACACCCATGTATTAGATTCCCAATAAATGAGAGGGCGAGCGGGGTGACGTGCAAAGAACTGCAACCGAACGCTTCTCCTCGTTCCCCCCTGGTACCAGAATTGAGTCTCCTGTCTCCTCCTTGTGTTTCATGTCTAAGTGTCAAATTGATGGACCTGACAGTTACACAAGCGGAAACGCTGGCATTCCAATCGCCGGGGTCAGTTGAACGGCTGTCCAATTCATTTGGTCATTTTCAATTGACAATCGAAAAATGTGGATTTTTCAGTTTGAGCAAGCACAAAAAAATTCATTAGTTGTGTTTCGGACAAAATTTGTTGGTTTTTCTAAATTGCACAGGGCAGACTATGCAACCCAGGGATGGACCGAATTCCTGCACTCGGCTGCAAGCACAGCATCATTGGCTGTCTGATGTTTAGTTTATGATTTCTCTTTTCCCCGAAGCTCCGAACGGCTTTGTTTCTTCGCACTTTGTTGTCTGATCTTAAACGGCAGGAAGCCGGCAAGTTCTGTGAAAAGCTGAAACGCAAACACACTCCTGGCCTTAAGAAGCGGGAAATCAACAGCATTTTCACAACTGTGTCATTGTGTACTGCGATAAAAATGTCCGTTTCCTACTCGAAATAAAATTTGACAGAAAAGAAAGATGTCCAATGTCTTTTTTTGGGGCGGGGAGGGTGAAAAACACAAATCATCCAGTTGTGCATACTGTCAGTTTATTTTCTTTTATATATATATTTATTGATATAAATCAGGACGATATTTATGTACAATGCAACATACAGAAAAAAAAAATTGAAAGCAGCACTGGGCCATAAATTATAGCCATAAAATATTGTTCACATTTTTGACTGGAAGTGTTCTTTTTCCTGCCGTCAGACAAAGCCTCGGGATCTTGCTTGGATGCCAGCTGCTCAGAGAAGGTTTTTCATCTTCAACCGGGAGTGAAAACGCAAACGGAGAAAAACTCTTGCCCCCCCCCCGTTAATACTATTCTCAAGGAAACATCGGCCATCTTCTTCATTTGTTGACGCCTCGTTTTTTTTTTTTAAAGATTAGAAAATTCAGTGGGAAAAGGAGTAGTGGTAGAAAACCATTTTACCAGCTTTGAGGGGAATTTGGACTTTCCTCTTAGGAGGTTCTAACAGATTTTTTTTTTTTTAACCTCGCCCCCATTATTCATTGAAAAACTTCTATTAGCGCTTCTTGTGTTCACCGTGAAATGTCACAAGATGACCTCGTCAAATAGGAAAGTAACCCTACTTCTCTATTGATGGTTTGAACGACAGCGGCTCGTTGCTTACAAGCTGTTCAATCCATTTTTGCCTTGGGTCGCCAACTTGACAACATCTGGACCCTGTCAGGTCTTGCGGTCACCTTGCCGTGAGCACAAGTACAGATGCTTTGTGCTTGCAATTTCCAATGACTTTGAGCATGAAATAATGACGATAGAATTAAGCCCCCCCCCCTTCCCAAGCTGTCATAATTCCCGACATTCCAATTTACGATATTATTAGGGCCGGACCAATCTGAATTTTTTTGAGGTTGATGTCAATTCCAATATTTGGCAGAATAAAATACATTTGGCTGATTGTCAGCCATTATCCGAGCCGCTGATCCTCACCGGCTGTGTTCAAGGCGAAGGCTGGGTACACCCTGAATTAGACAAACCAAGATGGATGTGTACAAATGTACAAATCCACCAATTTTGGTGGATTTAAAAGAGGTCATAACCAATGAATGGGCCGGGCCATCGCTATTGTTTGTTCTCGTACTGCACGGTACTGTGGAAACAAACTAAACAATTGTGATGACGGCGGGGGCTTGGAACGGCTTCATTATTTGAGTTGCGGCCATTGTCACCAAACGCAGTCAACTCGCAAGTCAAGCTACCACTGGATTAATGAAGG
This sequence comes from Hippocampus kuda, assembly GCA_901007745.1. Classification (NCBI taxonomy): domain Eukaryota; kingdom Metazoa; phylum Chordata; class Actinopteri; order Syngnathiformes; family Syngnathidae; genus Hippocampus; species Hippocampus kuda. The sequence continues at coordinate 2,541 of CAAKHF010017839.1, read as the reverse complement.
CAATTAGCAACGCTTGAGGGCGCCGCATCCAAGAGTCGCACTTTGGGCCCGCTCTCGAATGGGCTGTTCCGAAGAAAGGTTCGTACGGGTTAAGAAAAGGAGCTGCTGAAGAAGAAACCCAAACCCCGTCAGGCTCGTGATAATAAAACAGGACCGTAACAGGACGTGTAAACAACCCAGTGGGAAAAGCTCATTCATAAAATTCAAGTCTTTTGTTTGTTTTGCTTTTTGCATGTAAAAACACATCAGTCAGTCGTGATTTAGTGACGGTCAGGCTTGGGGGGGGGTTCAACAAATATAAATGTGTTACGTCGCTTAAAAAAAAAACAAGCCGAAATGTAAAGTGCAGGCAGTGTCCGTTCTTCTTTGTAACCGCCCAAATCAAAAACAATCTTGCGGATCGTGTGGATCCGAGAGGAGTCTGTCGCTCAAAGGCAGGGCTTGGATTCGGTAGTCAGTTTGTCAAAAGTCTCCGGCCGGCGCTCACTCGACCCGCACGAGCAGGCCGTAGAGGAGCGTGCCGCCCTGCTCTTTCGTGATCCACTCGATCTCCGAGTTGCTGAAGCGGGGGTCCAGGGGCTCGCCGTGGCCCGGCGTCTGCTGCGGCCCCGCCTTGTAGGAGCCTGGCCGCACGCACACCTGGAAGCCCACCTGGGCCTGGTGGCAGCGGTGAGAGCGGGGGTCCCGGAATCTGTGTCGGGGGGGGGGGCAGTGTATTAGAGACCGGCATCCTTGTGTATAGGCGACATGGGCGCAGGAACACTTAAAACAAAACACATTGATAGCACAGCTACAATCTATAAACGCACGGGAGAAAGCGCACTGTGGTCTGACGAGTCCGCATTTCAAATTGTTGTTGTTCCCCCCCGCCCCCAAAAGCCAGCATCTGCGATGCTACGGGGCTGTGCTGCTGCCAATGGCCCCATTCGTGCTGGTGAAAGGGACGTCCAGGTTTTGGAGAAACATACGTTGCCGTCCCGTCCCAGCAACATCGTTTTCAGCAACCACAATGTCGAGCTCCGTTCTGCACGTGTTACAACAGCGCGGCTTCAGAGTGAATGAGGGCTTGACTGGCACGCCGGCGGTCCAGCCTCTCAATGAAAGTGGGGCGCATTACGAAGAGCAAAACGCAACAACCGAGACGTCGGACTATTGAGCCACTCAAGTCGTCCATCCAGGATGGAACGGGAAAGAATTCTTCCTCCAAAGCTCCAACGCGTGTCCTCGCTTGGCCGAATTGAGTCAGGCGAAGAGCAAAGACGGTACGAAACCTGGCCCCCGTGCCAACTTTTTGGAAGATGAAATATCTTCTCTGCTGTGGCGTATTGAATGACATTGCGGATGCACACCATTTGCAAACGGTGGCGCCTTCAGCGATGTTGACGTAAGGTCCCGACTTCAATGGAATTGGGCTTTCGGGGTGCTGCCGCTGCGCGTGTTTTAAGTGGGCCTCATGCGGGTGTTGTGAACATTTGAGTGTGAAAAATATCTCGCCAGTCCGGAGGAGGAAGGAGAGCGGAGGTCAACTTACGGCACTTTGGGAGCAAACGTCTCCAAGCCGGAGTAGCGCATCGTGGGCGAGAGCCTCACCCTGGGCACCTCCCTGCCGGGGGCGCTGTTCTCCTCTGGATCGCCGTAGCCGTCCGGCCCCTCCGCCTTCGCCGGAGCCACCGAGAAGATAGACGAGGCCCCTGCGGCGACAATTCATCGAGACGCTCAACGACGGGTGAGGTGACGGAAAGAATGAGGGGCGCAAGTTGCGACTCGCTACCGGGCAGCAGCTGGCTGTGGTCCAGTGTGCGGCGCAGGGCCCCGACGCTGGTGCCGTGGTACGCCATGTGCCATTTTTTCAGTGCATTGGAAACCTCACAGTGCGGCTTGATCCTAGGACCCCCCCCCCCAAAAAAAAGTCAACGGGAAAGAAAGAGCCAAGTTACCGTACTGGCCCGAATATAAGACGGCCCTGATTATAAGACGACCCCGTCTTTTTCAAGACTCAAGTTTGAAAAAAAGACTTTTTGAACACCAAATTAATTTTTATACAGAAAATAATTCCAGTACATCTGAAACAAATGATTCTAACAATATATTTGAGAGAAAAAGCATGTTATTTTGTCTCATTCAAATCTTAATATCTGAACATTTAAATATGTCAACTCAAGTGCAATCACATTCGTAAATGAATGGCTTCCGGTTTTTGAAATGGAAATGACATCATAACTTCTCCTCAGCTGGCGGTTAACCTGGCCGATCTTCGACCACTTTTCTCCAGATTGTTGCTATGCTTCTCCATTTTCTGTTGTCTCTTCTATTATTTTCTTCTCGTTTCTTTCTTACCGCTATTTTTTCTTTTTCGTGCTACCGCTATTTTTATTTTTCGTGACAGGGGTTCAGCATTCGCTTCAATGATATCTGGCGCCATCTGGCGTCGTGAATGGGTATAACGTCTAGACCCCGAATATAAGACGACCCCCACTTTTTCAGTCTTATTTCAATGCAAAAAAACACCGTCTTATATTCGGGCCAATACGGTAGTTAAAA